>JAPYZE010000168.1:0-56851 GCA_030522805.1 Leptomastidea abnormis | reverse complement strand
TATATATATATATATATAGCCCAGGTAGTATCTTAAGCCGACGACTTGAGATTTTCTGTTTTGATTGCAGATTTTTATGCTGTGAATTTTGCGCAAGCTCACATTTTTATTTGCTTTCTCTCTCCTCTTCTTCTTCTCATTTTTCTCTCTTTTGCAAACTTGTACTTTATAATACTTGAAATTCTCGCACCCTATTACACTTCGTTCTTCTTCAAATAAAACGTAAAATTAAATTCATGTATCCATGCACAAAGACATTGCTATATACAAATGTTTCATTGTACATTTTCTTTAGAACTTAATAACAGCTTTTATAAATTTAGTTCGAGCTTTTTGTATTTTACTCTTTATACTTCACTTCCGTTCTATTTTCTCATTTGAGTTCGCATCTATTGCAGCTCACAAAAAGGCACGTATTTTCCATCCTTTCTTTTTTATATTCCCCACCATACAATCATCATTTCAACAACGTTTAGAAGAAAGCTTTTGAATTACTTTTCCGAAAAGAGAGGAGTAACCATCATCTCTACCCTTCCCCCTCCCCCCAGTGAAAGTTCATCGAAAATACGAGAGTAGAGTAGCCGAGCTTTAGGTCTCTCGGAGAGCGAAGTGGATGCCGTAACACGAGCCAAAAGCTAGTCCGAAATGTTCTTTCCGGAAATTGGCGGCCGAACGTTATATATTCTCGGGACGATCAAAACGCCGGGTGGTCCACTTTACCACTATACGTAGAGAGAGGCCTCTGCTTGATAGGATATATAGCTATTGAACTCCAAGAGAGGGAGAGGGAGAGAGAGCTAACATAAAAGTTACAGGCCAATCCGCGCAACGGTGCGCTCGTTACTGACAAATTACTTTCTCCATACCATATCCTAGGCTAAGGGACTTTTACACTCGGAAAAACTCGTAAAGCCTCGATTTACAGCAACGTACTGAAGCAAAAATATCACGATTTGCTGTTAGTGGTGGTGGTGGTGGTGGTAGTGGCTTAAAATTACGATCCCGCGCATCGATGGATTTTTTTTTCTCTCTCACTCTTTAAAAACACCGATGGGTCCAATGAATTTCACGAAGTAGGAAATGTATTTTTATTGGCCAATATCGATGGGGGTAGCTTTGCCAATGGATCTATTGAACTGGTCTAAAAAATGAAAATGCGTGTTCAGGCAAATGTCGGAAAAGCCTGTTGGATAATTCCAAATGACGCTTATGTTTTACTGCAGCAGCAAAATCAACGTGCAAAAAGCTACTAGTAAAATAATTAAAATGACGGTACAGCAGCAGCAGCAGCAGGAGTCTCTAGATCGCGTTTTATCGAAATCGCCAATTCGCATTCCCCACCCTCTTATCAGAGCTGTTTACACGCCACTTGGTTGCTTGGTTAAATTGCGGCGTAATTAAGAGCCTAAGAGGTAACGTCGGTAGGAGGTTGAAACTTAATTAATTAACGTATTTAAGGAAGTCAAGCCAGTAGCAAGTGCGCGTAGATTTTAAGTATTGGCTGTAATGAGCGTGTGTGACTGAGTTTATTAAGGGGATGTCGTCGATTTTGCACTGAAATAACGATTTAATTAGGATACTTTGTTTTGTAAGTGGGTAAAAAAGCTTGGGATTTTTTTGTAATTACGGTGGTTGAGCTTTAGACTTGGCGTTTCGAAAAATTGTAATTATCGATTGGAAAATATTTATTTATTATTTTGTATTACTGCGTTAATTCAATTATTTTTGTTGTATTTTTAAAAGTGACTTTTATTGTTACTCGTAACAACGAATATACATTAATTAAAATTTATCAATATCAACATTTCATTTTTACTTGAAATTCTGTGTTTTAATTAAAAGTAATGCGTGAAAATACATTAATTTTGTCAAAGCTTAATTAAGCAGATAGTATAATATTAATAATCACTGTAATCTTTTTTACGCTGCATATTCATAATTAAATTTTATAACGAATGTCGGATTTTGTTTGATTTGCAGTTTGGACAGAGATCAACCTTTCACCTTCCAATTGGGTGTTGGTCAAGTGATAAAGGGATGGGATCAGGGTCTTCTTGACATGTGCGTGACCGAGAAAAGGAAATTGGTCATCCCTCCAGAGCTTGGGTATGGTGAACGTGGAGCTGGAAACGTCATTCCAGGAGGTAAGAAATTTAGTTCATAATTTATGTTTTCATTTTACATCTTGACATGTTTTGAATAAATATTTTTTTATTTTTCTTTCATATACTGAAACAATGAAATTGAAAGAAAAATTTATGTTGAAACACTTTTAGTTAGAGTAATTTCATAAAAACATTTTTTTCAACTTCAAGTTATATCACAAAAAATAATCAAATTGTGTGTTACATAAAGTAACCCTTCTATTTTTAGAAATAGTTAATCAAATGAAAATTCCCAGAACACTCTGCGTTAAAAAATTCACTCGTAATTCATTACCCGAACAAACACGTCAACGAGTAAAAAAAAAAAAAAAAAAAGAGCTAACACATCAGTAACAAAAGCATCGCTAAAACAGTCACGTTCGTCGCTTTCATCAAAAGTGAAAAGCAAAAAATCGTTACGACGTTTTTCACTCCTCGTACTTCAATTAAGCTTCAATATATATATAGAGTACAGGTGGAAATCATTCCTACCCAACCAAGCGTTCGTTTCCAACAGTATCCTCCACACTGGCATCAGTGGCACAAGTCGATAATTGTCGGCGTTCCACGGCGGTCGTTTAACCAACAATTACGGATTAGAGAGTCCGAGTAGCTATATAGCCCAGTGAAAAATCTCTCCTAGTCCATTCCCGACAAGCAGCGTCACCGGATAATTGGACGACTCGGTTGGCTGACGGATTACACCTGCGGCGACGTCATGCTTTCTCCTGAAATTTGCCCCCAGATGATCCCAGCAACGAGTTTGGGGATTCGTACGCTGGATAGACGCTATTTGAGCGTGGAAAAGTAATGTTTTCTCATTATCCTAATTTAGCAGTCAAATGGACCAGTAATATTATTTTCGCTCCCTAAGCTTTTATTAGATTTGAAAATTATATTAATGCAGTATGCGCGACTATAATATATCGAACGTGAGCAACGTCAAAAGCACACAGGCAAGGTACGACAGGCGTTTATTGAATGCGAGCTTTGTAAGTGAATATATAGAGCGCAAGCCTGAGGCGTAAATACGCTTCGAAAGCGCGTTGGTGCGAGAATCGCTGTGTATCATTAACAAAGCCCTATACACCCAGACCAACTCTCGGTTATATTTATTACCCCCCGAAAAATTATTCGCGAGAGAGAGAGCTGGCCGTGGATATGATAGCACGCGTAAGCGCGATCTGAAATTAATATCTCGCTCTCGTTTAAAGCGTAGTCGAATAATTAAGCAGCCTATATTTCATTAGCGCCAATCGCACCGGCTATACTCGCTAAAACTCATCCTGTCCTATATTGAATTAATGAACCTTTCCAAGCATCCTCTGTTAGAAGAAAAAAAAAATTATAAAGGTGAAAGGGTTTTTTTTTAGTGCGTAGAGCTTTTGGCAAACGGAAGTGTAGAAGTGGTGGTGCTTTGTTGAAGAGGTTTTTGAATACTCGAGTGCCACTTGCCTGAAGAAAATTTGAATATTTAACGTTTACTATGAATGAGATTATATTTATTCATGCGGTGAAAAGCGTGTTATTTAAAAATTAAAATTGCTTGTGCAAATGAAAGAAGAATTGATTGATTTGCAAGCTATGCAAAATTACCCTTTTTTGTTCTTTAAATTACATGGTATTGTGATGATTTTCGTTTCTCTTTTACTGACTTTCGTTCTTATTAAAGCCTAAAAAGTCTATATTTTGCAAGTTCTTTTGATTTTTAATTAAAAGTAAATTACTTCGTCTAATAAATCATTCATTCCAAATGAATGCATTGACACCTAAAAAAGCGAAAGAGAAAGAAAAATATCAACAAAAAAAAAGGTCAGCATGACAATTCTCATCAAGTCAAAATATCTTTCTTGCATCCCATCAAAAACAAAACCTGGACGTTTTTTTCTTTTTTTTTCTGCTCGCTTATTTTGCTGCGGCATACATGCGGCAAAATTAAAATCGCTAGAGAATGGCCGAATATCCGCGAATAACCGGAAAGGAGAAAAAACGAGAGCTAGAATATGAAGAAAAGCGAGGCAAGGGGAACGATATGAGAAGCTGAATGTGATGCATTTTAAATGATCTGTAAAGTGCTCTGACGTAGAATTAGGTCAACGCGTTGCCGGTATATGTACTTAACGTCAAAAAATTGTTAAAAGTTGGAAAATTCTGATGGCTCCCTTGTAATGAACATTTCTCATTACCGTTAATATTAAATTTTTACTCTTCGCAAAAGCTCCTAACTCCTTGTTTAAAGAAAAATCTTTGATGTATAAATTAACTAAGTTTTTACTTCATGTATCGGGACCACACAATTTTCCATTCTCGTTTTAATAAAGCTATATTCCATCTGTTCGTTCAAGACGAAAAAATATTATTAGAAAAAAAAAATTTAACGGGACAAAGCTCTTGGGGCTACTGTGAGCAGTGAGAAAATTCAATATCTGAAAAGCTGAGCTTACGAAGCAATCCGCACAAGTCCGCAAGACCTGGATTTTTACTTTCGCTGAGTATCGTGAAAGCAACGAATGAATTTTAAAAAACTTACCGAATGAGCGAAGCAGGTGCTCATTTTTGCGTCTACCCACACGTGAATAATGTATAAATAAAAAAAATCCAGGTAAAAAGAAAAATTGACAGGAACAAGGTACCTGCTGTTTTGGATCTCGGGTTGAGTACATGCAAGGACAAAGAACCCTTTCTTTGCATCTGTGTAAGAGCTAGCTCTTTCTTTTTTCATTGTACTTGCTGTGTTTGTCATTCGTAACGCAGATTCTGTTACAATGTAGTTCGTTTTGTAAGCGAGTAAAAACCTACCGTTCGAACTAGCTTTTTTATTCTTTGTGAAAGGATTCGCTGAGCTTACGCGTATTTTGCAAAGCTTTAATCTGTTAATCTTTATTTTTTTAGCCTGTAACGACGAATACTGGTCGTTGTATAATGTACATTGTTTTTTTATAATTTATTTGATTTATTTATAAATAAATTTTTATTACTTTTTTGTCAACATATAAATTATTATAAAATAAAATCTATAAAATAAATTTGAATTGACAGTTGATATTTAGAATTTTCTTATAAATGTGAGACAGCTACAACCAATATATGTCAAAGTTAGATATTTTTATTTAATATGAAATCGAATTTTTAATAAAACCTATATCCGATATCAATTTATTTCATTGTTTCTTTTAAATTTTAATTAAATTTATTGACAATCTAAATACTGGTGTATTTCTTTTATAAATGCCATATCTGACCTACTTCATAATTTTTTTTTTCTTCTTATTTTTGTTCTAGGAGCTACTTTACATTTTGATGTCGAACTCATCAACATCAGTGACTCACCCCCGAATGCCAATGTGTTCAAAGAAATCGATGCTGACAAAGACAATCAGCTGTCCCGCGAGGAGGTGAGCGTAATGGCAAGGATCGTTCTTTTTTATTCATTTTATTTTTTTCTGGGGTCAACCGGTGTCGGTATAGTAATGATCAGTTTATCAAATTTCTAATTTTTTAAATGTACTTTTAAAATACAATTTTTTATTCTTTATTTATTTTTCAATTACTTAGAACCATACTAACATTTTGTAAAAATTTGCATGTCTAAAAAATTTGTAATTTCTTCTAAATAATTTGTACATAGAATAATAACACCTGTTGTATAAAATGTAGCTAGAAAAAATACCGACCCTTGAAAAATATGAGCAAAGAAAGAACGATACCTATTCTTTAAATAAATGTATGTTCATTATCATTCCCACCTACCATATTCATTCACGTCAGATCACCAAAAAAAAAAAAGTTTTCTCATAACACACGCACCTCCTAAAAACAAATCAATCATAATGTCACACATAAGCTAACACGCAACCCCTTTTCTGTGAACTTTGTGACGCAGGTAAGCGATTACCTGAGGAAACAGATGCAAGATGCCGAGCTGTCCGGAGCGGGTGAAAGCGAGGAGGTGAAGAAGATGCTGGCCGACCACGACAAGCTCGTCGAGGAGATATTCCAGCACGAGGACAAGGACAAGAACGGCTTCATCTCGCACGATGAATTCAGCGGACCCAAGCACGACGAGCTCTGAAAGGCTATTCTAGCCCTAAGACCGCCGGCTAACCTCACACACTAATTCCGGACATTCACCTTCCCCCACTCCATCACCCCCCACTTCACCCTCCCCTATCTATAGATGTATACATACACTTACGCAAACATTCATACAATACAAATGGATGCAAGTAAGCTTGATAACTGACGCGAATACGAGTGACCCTGATCAAGGTGTTTTCATTGTTGTCTCTAGCTGAAGGGGATTTTCTTGTCCTCGAGAATGACTTAATGCTACATTTTAGCAAATGCTGGAAAAAGGGGTTATTCTTTGATGAAACTGGAATGATGTGAGTTCTGAGTGTTGCCGAGCGAAAAGTGTGAGTGTGAGAGATTATTCATAATTATTATGACATACATTAATTTTTTATTTTTAATTATATGATTATTTAAATATTTGCAATAAAACAAAAATGTTCAAAACGTCCAAGTGGCCGAATACAAGTGCAAGTGTAATGAAAGAAAAAAAAAATTTTTAAGATTTTTAGATTTTAACCTGTAAATATCTTTAAACTTCGTCGCGGTGCTTTGGACGTTCTAAATCTAGTTAGACTCCAGATTAAATATATATTTTTGACATCTCTGATCAAATTGAATTTTACGTTAATAATGTCAAGCCTATATAAAAGTGGCCTAGAAACGGAATTATGTTGACAATTTCAGTTTAGTCACTGTTAGATCGTTTTTATTTTTTGTTTCTGTTATTGAATTCACGAACATGGATTTTTTATCTTTTACTCTGGCATTAGGCTTCCCAATTTTAGCTGTAATGAAACAAACACTTTATTGAATCTCGAGGTGCAATTTCTTTCACTTGAAAAAGTAAAAAAAAAAAAGAATTATATAGTGGAGTGCAGTGCTGCAGGTGACCAACTTGTACAGACGAAAAGGCCAAAAAACAATGACGCGTGAATGTTAAAAGAGGAACAACGGTTTAAATGTGAAAAAAAAAGAAGTATAGGGGTCGAGACACAGGCCAAGAGAACAAGCGTTGAAAATCGAGCTCCAGCCTCGGGCCTCTCTTTCCTTTGCCTCTTTTTCACGACCCGACATTCCAACGATCCACTCACTGCAGTGAGATACCGAGAGAAAGAGAGAGAGAGAGAGAGAGAGAGAGAGAGAGAGAAAGAAAAAAATATAATGCAGGCGTGAATGCAGCGAAAAAAAAGGAACTTGCACATGTACACCCACACCCACATATACACACGTACACACAAACAAAAAAAAAAAAAATAAAAAGACATTCACGTGCACCGTGATCCCGATTCTCCAAGTGTAAAGTGATCCCCGAGCATCATACTGTGTAGAGCGAAAAAAGAAGGAGAGAGTGAGATTAAAAAAAAGACAGTGTGCAATAAACAGAGAGAGAGAAAGAAAACAAGACGTGCGAATGAATTTTTTACGCGAACAAATATGTATAACGAAATGGTGGTTTTAGTAAAAAGAAAAAAAATAATAAAAAAAAAAAGAAAGCGAAGGTAAATAAATCTATAGCAAATTCGAGAGAGGAAGATTGAGAGACAGAAAGAGTTTACTGAAAGCAGAATGTTATGATACACCATTTGTTTTAAGGATTTTTTTCCCGAATGCATTTTTTTCCATTTACTTCTTTTTGTATACACTCGTATTTAGAATGACGTTTTTATATAAGATTTTTTAAATGTAATAGCTAAGATGAAAATTTTACTATCGATGATATCTTACGTCGATTTTTATATGTGACTTTTTTATTGATCGATTGGTTGATTGATTGATTGATTGAGAATCGAAGACATTTTTAAAAAATGACCAAGTCTTTTTTATTTGATGATGAATTATGTGAGAGTATAAATATAAATATATATACAATATTACGTACTTACCTGTTATATTTTATCCTCGAAGATATGTTTTATCTTTATATTCTTCGATAATGTTTTTCGACTTTTTAGCCATATTAATTGTGCATAAATATTTTATTGAAAAAAAAATTGATAAAAATCTGTGAATGCTAATGAGTCAATGGTAAAATCAATTGTAAAACAATGTGAATTGAAAAAGAAATACGACGATCAAAATAAAATGAAATTTAAAATGAATTGACATTTTTCTCGTTGCTAGCATTATTAATGTAAAATTATGCGTTTTTATTACCACATTATATTGTATGTTGTTAAAGTTGGACGAAGGTTAATAATAAATCGTGCATCTCTAGCACATTTTGTTATAAAAAAAGTCTTTTATTATTCTTTTCCTCATGATCCCTTACCAAATAAATTATTATAAATCAATAAACAAAATAAAAATAAAAAGATAAAAATATTGGATGTAATAAAAGGAGGTCATTAAAAACACAATTATTAAGGCATATAATTTCAGTTCTTTATTATATCGATCACTTTCTCGCAATGCTGCACAACACATCATCTCTACAGTCGACTTAAACTTTATACGAATTATTACTTCTATATACGCATTTATTTATTTTTTTTCTCACAGCAACTGACTCAATGTTTAAGCAGTGCACGCGCGATTTCGATAACTCAACGTAATAATCTCGCACGCCTTCTCGTTAAAATTGATCGATGCTACATAATGATTTCGTATGTCTTCGCTAAAAGTCATCGATCAACGGCTGCTATAAAATCATCGCTAACGTGCGTCTTTACAATTTAGCGCTCGCGACACGCCCTTTTTTTTTTATTCAGTAACGAGTCTTTAGCGGTAAAAAGATGAGTCTTTTAGCGAATTTATCGAAAGAGGCACGTTTTCGTTTCGTTGGTCGATGATCACATTTTAATGTGTAGATATATTACGTACGAAAAAGGTCAAGTGTAAGGCAAGGAGGCACATAGGGTGTCGGATTATTGTGAATTTCATTTCTTGTTTATTAAGGTATTGATAAAATAGTTTACTTCAAAATTTTGAATACTCGCACGATCATGCAATTTTTTTTCTTTGTGTGTACTTATACATATAAAAATAGTTTACAAAGTTATAAGCTTTTTTTATATATTAAAAATCTTTTTTCACAGAATTCGAAAATTTCATTTTTGGTTGTAATTCCTTATAGCTCTTTTCAGAAGTTCAATAAGAGAATTTTTAATTTTTTCTATATCATCAAATACATTTTAAAGCTTAAAATTTTGAAAATTCATACAAGAATAAATTTTAATCAACTTTCTTTATTGTGCAAGTAAGGCTGGAAATTTTTTTTTAAGGCTTATCATTAATTACACTCGTGGTAAATGTGATGGAGGTGATATACATGTATGTAATATAATGCACAGTCTGAAAATCACGAAAAGACGAATAAATATTCTAAAATTCCAATCTCTAACTTGATTGATTTTACTATACTCCATAATTAGCGATCGTACGATATAGTCATAATTGCAAGGCTAACGGTAAGACTAGGCGTTACAATAATTTTTACTTACGACGTCATTGCTAATGCTCGTTAACATTAATTATGCATCTTACTTTTGTCTGACCATTGCTTTGCCACTTGATTTCTTTTTTTACGGAACTATGGGAATGAAAACTACACACACGTATGTTATTTATATAAATATAGCTCGGACGATCGGCGTTAAAGTGATTCTGGAGAAATCGTGCAACACTATTTGGTTTTTCGTAATAGTAACTATGTATCGAAGCTTACGTTCATCGACATGATTCTTTTTATTTATTTATTTATTTATTTATTATTTAATCGTTTACCTTCCTCTTATTATTTCTTCCTTTTTTCTGTTTGTTTTTTAACTAGTGACTATTATTTTCCTTCTCTCGTTTCGCAGCGGCTCGCCTCCATACGTCACTTTGCTGAAAATTTAATTTCAGCACCGTTTAAAACTAAGCTGTTTTTTTTTGCTATGATTTTCAATTTGTTCGTTAATTTGTTTTCTCACGGTTTATTAAGATTAAACACATTGAGCGTCATGTGATTCAAAGACTTTCGGCCACTGCAGGCTGTAGTAACTCGTACAACAAGACCTTTGATAACGTTTGTAATTTAATTGTTTTTTTTCTCTTTAATACTGATCGCAACATCATCAGCTAGTAACTAATAAAAGAAAATAATACACTAGTCAACGCTCATATACGTTATCGTTTTCCATCATAATCACGATATGAATAAGTTTAAATTTGCTAAATTCTTACTATGACTGTTGTATTTAGAAAAAACGTCAATAAATACCATAGTTACTCTACTAGCGATTACAATAATCATAATAATAATTATAATATAAAAACAGAGTCACCGAATTCGCGCTTTCCTTTATTTTAGCCATATTTAGTAGTAAACCGTATATTGAGCAACATTTTTTTGCGACGCTGCGAATAAGTATTATTTTTCGATTATCTTCTTGTTTCAATAAGGAAAAGCGGAAAAATTAAACGTTAAAAGATTCGAGGTCGCCGACAGAAAAAAAAAACGTGAGACGGTAACATCTATGGAGAGCGAGAAAAGAGAGAAATAAACAACAATAACAAAAGGAAAAAAATATATTTATATAGAACGATTCGATTACAATACGCGTAATTGTATGTATTTTAATTCGAATAAGGGAGAGGATGGGAGAAGGGTGTGAGGAGAAAACGCTCGAGTCTCCTGCTGCGCATACGGGGGAGGGAGGGAATAAAGGGAAAAAAGGAGTAGGGGGGAGGGGAGAAATAAATTCCGAGTTCTTCCTCGTTTTTTTGCGTTTGGTATCACGCGTCGATTCCCGGGAACGGCGTAGTCGCGCGTCTCCTTGTCCGACGACGAAAGGGAGAAGAGGGAAAACCTGCTTGCAAGGGCACGTTCCTCATCTGAGGATTCTTCGTTCGTTTACATACGATTGGATCGTTTTATTTTTTGTTTAATTTGTTTTTTTTTTATCACAGTCAGTAGCCCTTGATGTAGGCAGCTATGTGTTTCTTCTCCTCTTCCGAGAGTCCATTCTTTAGTGTTCTACGCACTGTAACAATCAGAAAAAGAACAAAAACATTGCATTGAAAGGATTGAAGGTGCTTTTGAAACAACAAGTATATAAATTCAGTTTGAAGCGAGAAAAATTGTTGAGCCTGATCTAAAAATTCAAATTTTTTCAAACATAAATGAATTTTAATCGATCACTGTTATTTCACTTGATGGATCAACATTTTTTCTCATCATAGATTTATCTCAAATGTAATTTGCATGCACATTCTTTATTTTAAAAGTTCATGCAAGTTTAAAGGTAGACAATTTCCATAGTTCTAATTTAATTACCAGAGGCTATGAATCATGCTTATATTAAGATAATTTTATCTGCAGTAAAATTCAAGAAGCTTCTTTATCAAATATTATATTTTAAAAATTAAATGAATAGTTAATTCATAAATCTTGATTAAGAATTCAACCACAAATTCAAATCTAATAATATATTTATGAAAATAAATCAGCCAAGATTTCAAATATTTCATAAAATAAAATTTCAATAATACTATTTTTAGCAAAATCATCCCTAACAAATGACATTTTATCCGATTTCGCAAAGCCCAAAGATTCTAGTAAAATCCAAACAGCGAAGACGGTGGTAGCTACTCCAAGACGCGCACATCTCTCTCCCTTCCTCCAACCAGGGGATTGAAAATCCATTTTACCCGAACTGCAGTTGCCAGTGCATTATCTCCGTAAAAAGCACCGGCTGGTGCTGCTGCTACTGCTGCGTCGTCACCGAGTGTACGCATAAAAGACAGCGACGCGCCCACTTTTATACCGAACAGAAAGAAGGATGAGAGGAGGCCAAAGCCGTCTCTTTCCATTAAGACGAGCTTTTCGAGCATAACTCGCAGCTCGGTGTTAGCGCACTGGATGTGGATACTCTATATCTATCGGGTAAAGCTCTCGCATCGACAGAGAACCCCGAGGCTTTTTCACGTCCGATTTAGCGATGCCAGAGGCTTTTATGCTTTGAGATTAATTTTTTAGACGACTCTTGACGAGCTTTGTGGAAAATATCCGAGAGGGATACTCTGTTATCAGATGGCTGATGCTATACTGATGTACTTATTTATTTCAAACAATTAGTTTTATAAAACTCCATGTATTATAAATAATTTCTACGTATATTAAAACGATTATTTTTTTTATGTCTGACTAAAGCGAGACTATACTACTTGTAATTCTTTTAAACGACAGTCAGACAAAAATATCTTAAACCGTAAAACTTGTACTGCGCGTAATTAAAAATTGTGAAAAGTGGTATTAAGTTCAGGTGAACGGATTTAGAGTTTTTCTCTCGTGTCCTGTGAGTAAAATTATTAAAGTGCAAACGAGACAGCTGAAAAGAAGGGTTAAATTAAGATTTAAGTCCCACGGGTCTGCCAAGTTATAACGTGTGATAATTAGACTGTATATATACGAGTGAGAACTATAGCGAGAATAAAGGCAATAATAATCGTCGGAGTAGCAATCAAGTGGATTTACTTTCGCAATTACCAGAGGGGATACTCCCTAGAGTACAATTTCCCGTATTTCAGATAACGGTCATTTTTCCTTCCATTTAACGTCTCGTTTAATTTAACAAAAAATTAATATCATTTAAGTTTATAATTTACGTAAGAAAATTTAATAAAATTTAAAAAAAAACGTTTGATAAGCAATCATCACTCGTTTATCTAAAACTATATCTATTAAAACATAGTCATGCCATTCCAGTCGTCAAACACATTCGCCACTCGATCGACACTCAGCATTCCAAAACAAGCAACGCCACGCCCATTGCCCCCTTGATCAGCCGATCATGATTCATGAATAATCATCGAAATATCCTTTCTCCCTCTCTCTCTTTCCGGCTCCATACGCTCTTTGCCAGTCATCGAAAGAAGTATGTGCGACTGTGGTAGAAAGCTCATTGCTATCCTGTGCCCCGCGAAATTGGAAATCGCAAGCCTGAGCCGCTGAATAATTCGATCCCCCATTAAGCGACTCTCCGCCACGAAATGGCCAATTCCAAACCATAGCTCTCACTCTCTTCCTCTGATAAGTCACGCGCGGCTCAATTATTTTGTTCTAATATGCATACGCTCTGTGGGCCGATGATTAATGTTGATTGCGCGGATTTGCGGCCCAGGCAGCGATCGTTTTGGCTGGTCTCTCGATATATATTCTTCGCTCGTTAGAGTATACGAAGGGTTTATAGTTTGCATTGAATTCTAGATTGATGGGTCTAAGTGGAGGATGCGGTTTGTAAATGATGCATTTCGGTATTGTGGGCTACGATGAGGGGAGATGAATTATTTCCGATTCGGTGTCGTTCGCGGATTTTACGGTTCATTTGATTCGAAGCTATAAAGCTTTCTTTTGTACCTTGAGAAGATCTATTGCAGTTAAAAAATTAAAATAAAAGAAATCCAATATTTTTCTTGATAAAAAAGTAAAAGAAAGGCAGTTGTCATGAAACAGATATTCTGACACAGCTTGAAAATCAACTGTAGCATACAAAAACATAAGTCTCTTTTAATATTTAAAAAGTAAAACAAAACAAAGAATATAGCAAATCCTATTCACGTAAACACACAGGAAAGTACATTTCGTGCTGTTAGGTCATGCCAACGACGCAAGACAGAAAGAGAAACACAGGGCACACAACACAGCAACAAAAAAACAACAAGCCTTGTTTTTTTTCTTTTTTGTTCTTTTTTTTCAGCCAACCTTAAATCAGCAGGTCAGAGACAGAGCAGTCCCGCTCTCAAGGCCGGTAGCCGTCCGGTGTCGTGTTGTTCTCTCGTGTACGCGAGCGCTTCACTGTTTTTTGGGGACAGAGAAACAGAAAGAAGAGGAAGAAGAGTCGCCAAAAAGAACAGTAAGCGCGCCCTTTCCCATCTACTTTTTTCTCTCCCCTTTTTTTTAAAGGTATAAACCAACATCGATAGCGTGTTTTAAGCGGCTATCGCCGCACCCGGCACCAGTATGGTTTTTCTTTCAATTTAGCAAGTATAAAAATAGTACGAGCTAGATAGAGTAGAGCGGCATGCATTTAAATTTTATGTAACTAATAAAATTGGATCGTTATTTATTTTTAAGTAATTCTAAAAGAAAATTAGTTAAGATAGCATAATAGTATATAAAGTTTTATTATTTAAATATATAAATTTTTAATAATTAGTAATTAAATACTACTCCCCAAATTTGTTTCTACATATTTCAAATTAGCAATTATAGAAAATATTGTCCATTAAAAAAAAAATTAACTAAAAATTGCCAACTACAGTTAAAAGAAATCAGGGCTAAGTTTTTACCAGCCTCAGCAATTTATTTTCGTTTTTATATTGCTACAACACCTCGTACTAATGAAATCTCCAAACAAACATTTCCCCGTTAGTTCAAGGTTCGAAATAATAGTAATAATAAAAAACAAGGTCTCGATAACTGGGTAGAGAAGGAAAAATAAAATGATTTGGCACAAAATAGTAGGGGAATAAAAGAAAAAAGCAAAACTATGTCTCGTATCGCTTGCACCGGATTAGCCATAGCTATAGAGCCCACGCGCGACCAAGGATTATTTATTCGCGCAAGCGATGTAGCGACAAAGGGAATCGATGGAACAAAAAAGAATAAAAACAACGTCGAGGGACTGAGGAAAAATAATAGAACGAATTGTACCGCGACTGGTGTGGGGTTCGAGAGCGTAAAATTGCCGATACGTATTTTCCAAGACGAGAGACGAATATTTTATCCTCATGCTTCTTTTGAACGGCTTTTTTGATAATCCAACAAAAACTTGACTTTGTTTTTTAGTCTATAGGCTTAGTTTTGGGCTACTGTATTTGTTCTGATTACTTTAGCCTTTTAAATTTTTACAGTCTTTCTGATAAATATTTTATGTATTATTGTATTATTATTATTATTGTATGTACTATAACGAAATATTTATGTTCTACGATAGAATAGTAAAGTAAAAAAGTAGGTCACAGAGTATACAATATATAGACGAAAGGAGATAGGTAAAAGAATAGTGGAATGTGCAAATAAAGTGCAATGAATAAGAGTAGGCGACGGAAACATCGCCGTGCAATAAGCACGACGATCTTGAGCCTCAAAGACGATACCTCTCGGCTCTCGCCTGTAGGATTCCGTCGACAGACATATATATACGCTTGCTCCCCTTCCCTTTTGACTCTCCCTTTGCTCTTATCTTAGCGTTTTCTTTTACTCCTCTCTAAGCTCGTGTTCTTTCGTCTGATCGATAACTAATCAAACGAAAGCTGCTTGGTTTCCTCGAAGCTTTCTCGTCTTTTCCATTGACCCTTATCGAGTTTCGGTGAAATTGTTAGACGGAAAGGATTGAAAAATCTTGGATTTAAAATCAAATTTCAAAATTTCAAAAAAAAAAATTTTTGCTCAACGTAGTGATGTACCGATAAAAATATCATGTGACAAATTGAATAAAATTTAAAAATATCTTACTAGCTTTATATCTTAAAATTGATAAGACTTTAAAAAATTTATTACCATCGTTTTCAAAATATAAATTAGCAATTTTAATGAAAAATAATCTTTAATATTAAAAAGTTTATTTTTACACATAAATATAAGATAAAAATTAAACGAAACTCAATATATCAAGGATCAAGAAAATCAAGCTTCGAGTTTCCCTATAGAGGAGTAAAAGGAAGAACGTAGAGTGACGGAAGGGTCGAGAAGTTCGGGGGCTCACGTAGTAGTAGTAGAAGTAATAGTAGTAATAGTAGTAGCAGGTGCAGGGTGCAGGGATTCCACTTACAAGACTTACGATCGGCGTGTCGGGTGCGCTTGCGCTCCCTCGGTGTGGTACGTGTAGCCGGCGTCTTCGTTGCCGTCTTCACCAATGTTTCCAGCAACTCGTCGTCGCCGTCCGTCAGGTTGCCGTTTGTCCTCTCGTCCCGCAGCAGCGGACCAAGTGGCGTTCGACCTGTGGAATTGAAAAAAATACGAGACATCGTAAATATGCATTTGGATATTTTTTTTTTTCAAGTTTACTGGAAACCTTTTCAATGTTTATAATTCTATATAATAACGAATTTAAACACGACAATTTTTCTTTTGAAAAATACCCTCACCTTGAACAATTTCTCATTAAATCTAAAAATACTCAAGCGTTGTAAAAGACACCTAGATATGGAGGGAGACACACGACGAGTGCGCTAATTCGCATGGCTAGTACGAGAAAGCGGGTCAGAAAGTTCACGGCGAGCTTCTTTCACGACAACACCCAAGACCCCGCGGGGCTTTTACAAACGTACTTTTGCATTTCTTGCGTAGCAACTACTTCGAAGACGACAAAAGTGGAGGATTTTGCGTCTACGTCGCAAGAGTTTCAAACGCGGAAAGCTGCTTTTGTACTTTCATTTGGAGGGAAAATAGAAGGTGAACACTATGGTTGTTCTGATTCGCGAAATACTTCGCTCTGTGCAAAGAGATTTGAAATTACAATTTGGCGTTGGTTTGATGAAAAGGGAAGATCGCTTGTTTTCGTGGATCGAGAGAGTAGGGATCGTCTCGGTTACTTAGACTCCGAGGAGTTTGTCCTGCTTTTGTCTTGAATATTGAATTGTCATGATTTTCTTTGTTTTATTTAAATTAAAATTTCTTTACGCATTTATTTATTTATTCTTGAAATATAATTGGTTTTAACGTGAGCTTAGCCATTGTTGAAATTAATTAAATTAAAATACTGGTAAAGTAGCTACATTATTTAATTCTCTCGAAATTCACCGTTATTTTCTTATTCCAGAGACTTTTGTCCCTGCCTCTCTTTTGTTCGTTTTCTTATTCCACGGACAATACTAATTTACTTTGCTCTTCTTTTTATTATTTTTTTTTTCGTCTATTTACAGGCAACTCTGGTGTCAGTCGCGCCTGTTTCGTTTTTCTTATTTCTTATGCAATTTGTACGGAAGACGTCGTGTTTAAAATCCAATTCGCCAGACCGAGCGCCCGTAGGAAATGTCGTAGGTCGAAAAATAAAAAATATATATATATATATATATATTTAAGAAAAAGGAAAGTGGATGCTACGGGAATCAGGGGCTCAGCGTCACGGACTGTAAAGACAAATTACTTGCAGTAGTATTATATTGAAAATAAAAATAAAAAGGAAAAGAACAAAGAAGTACATTGAAGCCGACATTTTAAAGGTTTAATTTATGCAAATAATTCTAAAGGTGTTACTTTGTATTTTTAAATAAATATTTTACCATGAAAAAAATCCGTGTTTTTCCAAAGTTTTCATTGAAGAAGTAACAAAGAAGATATCCAGTAGTTTTTATTCCAACTATTAAACCGTACTAACTAAAATATATATATACTTTGCGATGAAGCCGACTGGATAGTATCGTACGAGTTATACTTGAGATCTAACCAGAAGGAGCTTGGATTTAGAAAAAGAATTCAAGCAGTTGGAGCTCTTCGAGCTACCAACTGTGTTTTATTTTCTCTGCTACGATGCACATCTGCGGCACTACTACTACTACTACGTCTAGCAGGATAGAGTCAGTCGAGCTTTTTAAGCTCTGAGTGCGAGATTCAGCTTGGCAAATAAAATAAAAAAAAAAAGAGAGAGAAAGCTCGAGAGGCAATCTCGCTTAGCAATAGGAGATTCTCCACTCAAACTGGATCAAACGCCCAAATCATTTCAGAGGTTACGAGCTCTTTCATTAAACAAAATCAAGCGAGAAAATTCGAGAAGCTTACCGAAGTTAATTGTCAAGAAAAATGGTTTAATCATCTGTTACTGATACCAAGTATTACAATAATTTTTTCTAAATATTTTTATCTAAATAAAAATAAATAAAAAAAAAAAGAAACTATATCTGGCATGAAAAACAAAGACAAATAAAGAGTAAATGACTCGGGCGCTAGAGCCGAGATATAAAGAAAGCCGCTCGACGATTTCCTCGAGCAAGCCCTCGAGTGCACACTCAAAGCCGCGACGCGCGTACTCGCACGTTCAAAGCACTCCGAGATGGTATACGTGGAAGAGAAAGAGAGAGAGAGAGGGAGAAGAGAGGTGGGGAGCAAAAAGCTCGAGAAAAGCAGAGGAGACTTGCGCTGCCGAGAAATTAGGATCGCCGCACAGTAGTATATAGGGTAGAGCTTAGGGAGAGACAGAGAGAACTGCTGCTTCTACTGTGGCGCGACCGCAGTGTATACTTTATATCCTCGCCCTAGTGCAAGTGTGTGTGTGGGTGTATGCGCGCATTACGCGCTTCCTCGGAGCAAGTGTGTGCGCGGGCGCGCGGGGGCGTAAACACGTACGAGCCTCGCGGCTCAAGAGAGATGCCGGTGAGAGAAAGAGCGTACGTGCTGCATTCCGCGTCGAACTGATCCTTCCATGATCGGAGAATTTAGAGTCGAGGGAATTTACCTTGTCTCGGGCTTGGTAAATGTAAAAGGAAGTCACGCGGTTTAAAAGTAAAAGTGAAATTTCGAAAAATATCGAGATATTTAACGAAATAATTAATGATTAATTTTTTTTTAGAAAAAAAAGCTGAACGTTATTTTGAGTAGATGAAATTTAAAAATATAAATAAAAAGGGCTCAAATACAAAAGGTATATTTTATGCCAGTTAATAACGTACACGGAATGCTCTACTTACGTACGTAGGTACGTGAGACTAGAGTCACAGATCACGCATACAAAGGAACACAAAACTGCTTTTCGCAAAAAGCTGCTGCAGTCGTCATACATATATATACAAAGTAGAAATAGGCTTTGAATATAAGCGCGTACGCTTTCCACTGTACTACCTACCCCCTCCTTTACCCTCCTCTTTTTTTTTACCGAGGCTTCTTTTTCCACTGGTCCCGTATGTCTGACTATAGCACCACTTTTTCTACTGCAAGCCGCGAGCAGCTCTCTCGTTCTACTTCTCCTTTCCACGCCCCAACGCCATAGAGCAGCTCCCTTTCCGGAACTTTCTTGGGAGTTTATCTTCGCTGCACGTTAGATCGTATAAGGAGGTTTACCTCTTCCTTCATCCTTCTCCTCCACCTCCTCCTCTAACTACTACCACTACTACTACTGCTTTGAACTCGTTTTTTATGCTTTCTTCTCAATGTTGATTTTTCGCCTCTAAGCTGCACGAACGTTTTTTTTTTAAGCATTTGCCAACTCGAGAATAATATGTAACTTCCTTTCTTTGATTAGATTGAGCAAAGGTGTATTTAAGATAGTCTAATTGATCTTAAAATGTATGTATGTCTTTAAGAGAATAAGACTTTGAATGTTCTCAAAACTCACAGAAAATTGCCATTTCGTAGCTCTTTAATTTTAAGATAACTAAATCTCGCCAATTACAACACGCTTCCGTGTCTCTCGCTTGAGTGTTCCCTTTGCTACATGGCGCGTACATAACGTAAAGTCGGTTGCAAGGTACAAGTGCGCGCATCTCGCTTAAGGTTGGCACACACACACACAGTGTAGGTAGGTAGGTAGGTAGGTAGGGTAGGGGGTAAGCTTATAAGTCGGACTTAGAGTGAGAAAGGGAGTTGCAGCAAGTTTACGAGGGCTGTTCACGCGACCTTACGAGATGTAGCTCCGGATCTTTGGATCTACGTTCTGTGTATGTGTGTGGAATATAGAAGCTTTCTCTCTCACTCTCACTCTAGTCTTACGATGCTAATAATACTTGCTAGTTTTGGATTAACTATTTTTTATTCTATGCTTCTCAGAAGGATTTCGTAGTTGGAATTACACAATTTTTGCTTAATGAAAAATCTGACTTATAATTTATCTTATTCTTATAAAGTATATAATAATACTTTGTTATCTGTTCAAGCACATACACAAGTCAGGCAGCAAAGTAAACGAAGAAAAAGCGTTTACTCGCGCAAAAAAGAAAGAACAACAAAATTCAAGCATCCGGGAGTTAGGAATATAGCCACGATGCGATGTTTCTTATCAAAAACGGCCTCGGAGGAAAGACTTCGGTATACGTATATGCACTATACGCGATACTAGTTTGCTTGAAACACATAGTGGGTAAGCAAGCTTATCCTGCCAGCCAAGAAATAAACAGTCGTTTAAGGTACACGAAAGTTCAGGTAGCAGCATATGCGCGCGCGCGACTTATCTACCGCGAAAAGTGTACTCTTCCCTCTCTCTCTTCTTCTTCTTCTTCTCTACCTTCTTTTTTTGTCACTCGGTAATATGCAAACCTCGACGCTAAGTTTGCCAAGCGCGACATAAGTAAATCAGCTGCGAACATAAGACTGGCCTGATAAAAGTTCGAGCGCCTGCTTGAAAATTGCGCGACTGGGTGTGCTTATACAGATTCTCTATTCTCGTGGCATGTTTGTAGCATCTCTTAATAGTCTCCGTGTGCTTGCGTGCGTTATCTTTTAAGAATATAGCGTAATCAAAAGTAAGGCTGTATATTCAAATAAATTATTATTTTCGTAATCCGTGTTATATTTAACATTTGTAGTTCTTATGCATCTGTTCACATTAATGTATTTTATTTAAATTCAAGATCCTACAAATGCGCATGTATTTGTAAGAGGACAAGAAAGAACAAGATATATTTTGATGTACGTGGAAAATCGGAAATGATCCGCGAGTCGGTAGAAGAGCTTTTCTCCCCGAGTTTCTCGTAACAAAAACGCGACGCATCGATGCGCGACGGAAATAAAAAAGAAAGCTAGGACAGCGTGGATGGAAAAAGGTAAGAAAGAGTGGGGAGGGGAGGGGGGGAGTGAGAAGCAAAGAAGAGAATGCATAGCTCACCGTCCTTGCGCTGCCTCCTCCACGGCAGCGTGCCGTGGATGCTCTCGACGTCGGAGATATCGCTTCCCAGTAATTGCCTGAGTTCCGCGTCCGCTCGATCCTCCTTCGTCCTAAATTTGCCGACCTGAAACAGAAGATAGAAAAGTCTTGTGAAGCAGCAGTAGCAGTAACCCCCAAGTGCCTATATATACACTGACGACGCAAAGCTCGAGAGATCGAAAAGGAAGCTGCTTGGTATAGGAGAAAAGGAAAAGGTAGCGAGAGAAAACAGACCGTAGCAAATTGGAATGCGTGTCCTTCTTTTTCTTTTTTTTTTTTTATTTTCTTCTTCTTCTTTTCTCCCATACCTGTCTTTTTCTTCAAGCTGCCGGCTTTTCTTTATAAATTGAACGGAAATTTTTTTAATACTCTATGCTTCAAAATATCTTGTTATTATTGGAAAGATTTATAGGCATTTTTTAATGGATATTTATCAAAATTTAAATAAATTAGTTACAGAAAAATACAAATATTTAAGATAATCAACGTAAATAAAATTTAATAAAAATTGTGTCAACAAAAAAAATTTTAATAACCATTATTTTTGAAAAAAAACCAGCTTCCTCTCGAAAAATCAAATTTCAATAGATTCTTATACATAAGATAGAATCGAGCTTTGCAATGTAAAATAATAGTAAATAAAATCGTTATTCCTTACCTCCGTGATCATTTTTCCACGCGTCTTATTTCGTTCCCGATGATTAGCCTTCTTTTCCAGCTGCTGTATCACGCGTTCGCGAGTAGTCCGGTACTCTAGCGCAAACTCCGACACAATCCTACAGAACTCATTGGGCTTTGTGTCCTGGACTCGATGAAGCGGTATGCCAAGCCACAGGATGAATTTGTGAAAGCGGTTGATGATGCGTCGGTGCACGATGCTCAGGACGATTATCCGCTCGGCGCAGTCCGATAGGAAATCCGACATTCTAACGAAACAACAAGAAACAGTAAAGGCGAATCGTTAAAATCGAAGAGACACGCGTGAAAATAATTTACGAATCCTGCCGATATCTCGGCTGAGGTATTGCTCCTGCTATCTGGCTTAATAGCGCGATAAATAAAAGGGGAAAATGAATTTCTTTGTAATCGTCGAAGGGAAAATGGTCGGGAAGAAAAACGATGAGATTACAAAATTTATTGGGCCAAGCGCGATCTCTCTGGGTATAAGCCAAGCTTCGGCCAAAAAATACCGAAAACGAGCGAGAAATGAAAAAAAAGGGCAGGAGAGAGGCTGTCGAGTGTTCGAATCGATAAAATACGAGCTCCAAAAAGGGAAAAAAAGATAGTTGAATGGAGGTTCTTCTCGGTTGGTTTCGATACTCACTTGACCTTCATCATCGTCGAGCCGTCGTGCTTTGCGATTAGCTTTAAATGATCCCAGGATGCCTTGCACTCGCTTTCGAGCTTGCTGATATTCGAGGCCAGCTCGTCGAAGTCGATTTTTGAAGCTCTAGTCACGGCACCGATCTGACCAAAAGGGCAAGTATAAGAAAAAAAAAACATTTTTAGTTTTCAATTGATTTATTGACTCTTAAAAGTTTTTTTTTCAAAAGTGCGGCTTGGGTTACTTTTTTAGGAAATGTGCACGCGCGACTGATTTCGTAAAAAACTACTGACTTTGTCCAGCTGGCTACATTTTGCCAGCGTTAGTAAGTTTCCAAAGAAAAAATTTTCGTGCTACTTTTTTGAAAAATGTTTTCAGCGTTCCAAAATTTTTATCTTGGTAATAAATTTGATATTTGAAAGTTTTATTAGTTGTTCAGAATTTTTTTTTTAATTGATTGTAAATATAAAAAAATGATGAATTGTCGAAAAATAAATGAAACAAAATATAAACTAAACATAAATCCAATACAATAGCTATAATATTTTTTGTATAATTACCTCAGAATATAAATCTGTTGAATCTGGAAACTTTTCCATGACCATGTGACAAAGATGATGCAGAAGCGAGTGTTTGTGCACGGTATCCTTAACTTCGGGTACTTTAGCCAGGTATTCCAATTGAAATCCTTTTACCTACGTGAATAATTATTAAAATTATTCTTTTATAAATTCATAATATTAAAAAAAAGGATGGATCAGACTGTATCGTTAAGCTTTGAACAAAATTAATCCAGGCTCTAAAACTTTCTTATCCTTAATCCCATTTGAAAATTCATAAAAGCAGCAATACGAATGAGAGATAGAGAGATATAGAGAGAGAAGGAGCTCTCAACATCCATTATTGAAAATCACTGGCGAGTAGCGGTTGGCATTTCAAAGCCCCGAGTCAGATACTAGCTTCGTGACTTTGGCGAAAATGGGAGGAGACCAAAGCCACAGCCCCTTTAAATCTCAAAGGGATCGCGCGTTCCGATCTCTCATCCGCATTTATCATTTGCTCGGTTGCCTCTCGCGCTTTATCCCCTCGACTCGGACATAGTCGCGGCCCAAGTTAATCGATACAGTCGACCCTCAAGGGGAGTAGGGAAAAGGTCGTAGCAAAAAGGAGAGAGAGGAGAGACTTCCCCCCCCCCCTCTCTTTCCCGCTCCACTGGATTAAGCGGATGTCATTTGGCTGGCTTTCAATACCCACCTCATTTCCGTTGAGGAATATCCCGATCGAGAGGAGCGTGCTCAGAATGCCGCGGAAGGTCTTATTCACTCGCAAGGTCTCCATGCCCTGCTTCAGATCCATCAAAGGGTCCGCAATTTCCTGAAAGTCACAAATGTCGCTTCTTTCAATATCTCCCTTCAACTTGCTAGCATCTCTCTCCATCACCAATATGCTCTCCCACCGACCGAGTTCCCCTGACCTCGTTTTTGCGATACACCCCCATCCCTCCTCTGATTTTCTTTTCTTCCGTCCTTATCTCGATGCGTCGTCTGATTCCTCGGCTTTGTTTCGATTCGCTTTGTGCATCGAGAATGAAGTTACCCGGTAGAAAGCGACTTTTTTTTCTTTTGAGCTTTACCCAGACGTATATTATGCGCGCAAGCTCCCGGTTTATTTTATGAGTTTCGCGAAGTTTTACTAGCGCCTCTCTGATCTTCTCTCGTAGATGAAGCTTCGGAGTGGAAATTTTCGCTCTTCAACTTTTCATGTTGAGCGGCCGCGCGCGCGTTTATGCGGAGCTTATGCGATTACGAGAAATTTGCAAAGTAAAATTAACTAGCACTTTCTGGAGCTTTTATATAATGTTCTGCTTGTTATTTTTAGTTTTTTGTAAATTATTAATTCTAAAAGTTTATTGAAAAAACAAGTCTTTAAGTATAAGTTGAGAAAATTGTTTTGAAAATAAAGAATTTTCAAAAGAACAATATTTTTTGTAATAATAATAATTTATAAAACAAAAATTTTGTAATAATGTAGAGTTTGGCGCTTTATAAAAATTTATAAGGCTTTTAAAAAGTTAAGAAAGATATATAAATTTAAATAAAAATTGGCCTCACTCTCTTGTGCCTTGGTAAATTTAGGGACATTAGACTCAAGAATTTACAAAGTTAAATGGCCTAGTATATCTTTACACTTGGTGCGTCTGACTAGAGCAAGGACTTTACTACTTGTTTGATACACAGCCACGTCGTTTATTTTCTTTGCTTCACTCGCTCATGAATAAGTCGTTCAATTTTCCATAAATAATTTTTTGGGTATCCTTTAAACATGTTATTACATCATCAAAAAGCAAAAGAAGTCAAAGTTATATAAAAAAATATATCTACTCCTCAATGTTCCGATAATCCGAAATTAATTTATCTCACACGTATGTGTTTAACTAAAAGTAATTTTTTCCATCAAAATTACCAAATCAATTCCATCTAACGCGTCGAACTTTCTAAGCGAATTGCAATTCTCAAGCCACATTACTCAGGGTGGCACAGCTGCGAGAGTAATCCCACAACGCACACCTAGATTGCCAACCCATACAGTGTCTCTTCCAAGCGTCACGTACGTATATACTCGTGCGAGCTTTCCACTTGCTTGACAGCTGTAACTTTCCGCGGCTGCGCGCATTTTCCCTTCTGTACAACAGCTAAGGCGTTTCGGCAAGTCGCTTCGGCTTTAGGGAATTGATTCGCGATTACACGCCTGGCGTGCTTGCTTGTACGTGCGTGGCAAGCTAAGCTCAGCCGATTAACACACTCGGCTTACCTCGGAGATCCACTTCCAAGATCCACCCGCGTATCTTGCTTGTACGTTCGGATTTCGTCCTCAAGTCATTCTCCGACGAGGAGGCACTTGGGAATGACGATGCTAATACACTCATTCGTCGAACTATTCACTTTTGATTTACGAATACTTTTATAAGACGGAGTTGAATTTTCTAGATAAACTTGACCGGGCTTTTGATATCAATGGCGCGCTTAAGCTATAGCTCAATATAACAGGAAAGTTTAGAGTTCGACGAAAGTGCAGGTATAAAAAAAAGGGTTGTATATATACGAAAACCGCTTGCGGCTGCTTTCAAGAAAAAAGGCTCGAATCATCAGTTTCGAAAGGTACGCGTATATACGCTCTATAAAATTGATCGCGATTCGGCGGTCCTTTCGGTGTTTTTCCCTTACCTTTTCTGAATTTTCAAAGTCAAGCTTGAAAGCCCAGAGTTTCAATCTAGCTGGAAGCTCCGAAATGGATGCCAAAGTTAAGAGAAACTGTTCGGCTGATCCCAAAGGAAGATCGGGATTGGCGGCCTGCGCCTCTTGTATCCTAGATCTCTCCTCTTCGGTTGGCAACATCGTCAACAGTTTCTGATGGGATTTGAAAGGAAGAAAAAAAATAAAAATTGAAAAAAAAAAATAAAAATCTCGTTTCAAATTGCATTTTGTTGAAAAATAAAAAATCAAGTAAATTAAATAAAATTACCTCGATGCCTTCCCTGTTCATGATGGTCGCATCCATTTTTAATATAGCGGTTTTGATGGATCTCGGAGGCGGCAATTTCGTCATGCCGATATTGATAGCATTTGATCGCTTGTGGTCGAGTACTATAATTTCCTTATTTTTGTTCAATTCTTGTTGCTTCTATACACGATTGATCGCCGGAGAGAAACACAATTTTGATTAAAAACATTATTAATATGTTGCAACTCAATAGTCTTTTCATTAACTTTGAAAATAACGTGAATAAAATACGAATACGAAAACAAAATGTACAATAAAATACAGTGTCTGTACGTGTTTCTACTCTTATATATATATATTTCTTTTTTATCTTTGAGTACAAGTATGATATGATGATATATACAGCGAAATAGCTTGGATGATTTGTGTACAACACATATTTTTTTCTCTCATCTCTATTTACAACATTAAAAAGAACAAAAGATATACACGGACGACAATGAAGAAACGTAGTAAAAGCACGGCCGTTAGTGCACATGTGAAGCACAACGAAAGTTGAGTGTGTATGTACATATATATATATGTATATATAATATCCAGACATGCACGCGTATCTTTCTCGCTCTGTCTCTTTCTCCAGCAGCATGATATATATTACGTTTTTATTCAAGCGTGTATATGTTTAATGAAAGCTCGAGTGACGAATTATGGCTTGTGATAATTTTTTTTTTTTTCATTATTATTATTTAAGGTTTTTATAAAAGCCGCGAGATTTACGCGTGGTGCTAGCAATCTCTTACAGCTCTCTTGAAAAAAGATTGTCTACCGTTGCAGTTTAATATGGAGGTTTTAAATTGACCATATAAATTATATCAAAAGTCCAATTTCTTTTCCCATAAAACATTAAACTATTGGAAAAAATAAATAAATAAACAAAAATAAAAATATGCAAATTTTTTTACTCTAGTTTGATACTGTTAATGAGTATTTAATTCTATAATTAAATCGTATTAATTAAAATAAAGTGCCAAAGAGCTATAAGCGATTGCAAAAATTATAAAAATAGTGTGCGGTGCGCGATTAAATGTCAGTTATTAAATTAGGCAACAAAAAAAAAAAGTTAAATTTGTGGGGAAAAAAAAATAGTTAAGTGATGAACACTCACCTCCTTCATTTTTATTTATCCAGCATGCCAATATTCGCGTTCATTCGCGTGCGAATTGCAGCACCAACCAATATATAAATTTGCAAAGAATACAAGAAACAGATTAGTAGTGTCGTTATTACGCGCTAATTACACCATCACCATACCACCCAACAACCACCGCCGCCGCCGCCGTTGCTAAATTTTATTAATCGTATGTTACGCCCATTAAAGGGGTGAGTAGAGGGGGTATCAGCAAGTGTTGCTATAGTGTTAGCGCCGCACGGCTCATCCTTATAATATATTACCTCGCGAGTCAATTACATCAGTGTCAATCATTTATGAACCCTAGCGGCCAGGAGGAATCACGTGTCTAACGACGCTTATAAAAAGCCGATGATTAATCAATTGCTAAAAAAGGCACCGCTGGTGTGTCATTCTCATTGACTGTAAGTATTACAGCCTCTATATTTCTTTCTTACTCTTGTAATAATCATCATCTTTATTGCAGTAGCATTGCAATTACGAGGAAGATCGTTTCTCCTGGCAAATTATTATCCGCTAGCTTCATACTGTTGTGCAACTACGGCTCATGGGATGCTTCCGGCGATATATTTATGTTCTATAGTGTCATTCATTATTTTAATGAATAACGTGTAAATTAGCTTGAACACGTACTTTGTTTTATTCATTTGCTTTATTTAATTAATTATCTAGTTGGATTGTAAGCATAGTAGCGTGTGTAGTTTGCTGGTAAATATTTGATTATATTTGAAGTTTGTGACTGAGAAACATTTGTACTCACTGATATTCAATGCAATGTGTATATGTATATATTTTTTTATTAATAAATGCACTTGACACAGTATAAGCAAAGTATCCAATGTCCGACATTGAATTTATGCGTGAAAAGCTAATTGTACCTTCCGATCCTATTATAAATGAATTTATAACTATATTTCAAAGGATTGTCAATACGTCACGGGATGCAGTAGCCCCCCCCCCCCCCAGACGCATATGATAAATTATTTCGATAATTATACAACTCACGTCATGTGGAGAACATGTGTATACGAAAGAATACATACACACACATACACAAACACATACACTACATTTGAGTAGACGTCACGTGAAAAGCCGTAGCGATTAATTTACGCGATATACATATTCGCATGATGAAATATCACGTCGTCGAAAAGCGAAGAGTAGTCTCCTGGCAATGACGATAACTATACGACAAGAGAGAGGGATCCGGTAAAACTAGACAGATATACCTGTACGCCGGTTTAACAGCCAGCCGCAAAACCGCGAAAATCCCCCCCTCCCCTCCTCCTCCTCCTCCCTATCACTCGTTTGAATCGAGCTTGAAGCCACACGCGCGCTTGCTTCTGCGTTTTGATTCATTGAACCGAACTCGATCGCTCGAGTAGCTGGATATATAGATACGTGGGAGGGAGTGAGAGAGGGAGACTGAAGCTGCTGGACGTAAAGATTAATGAACGAGACAGGCCTCTGCTGGTAGCAAATCGGCCGTATTATTAACGCAAACGTTCTGCTTAAATGGAGCAAAAGGAAGCACGTATAGAGGTGGAAAAGGGTTATAGTGTGTATCTGGACTCTACTACTACTACCTAGACTTTAAGAATGAAATGACCCGAGAGCTACTGTGTAAAGTTTTTTCGGACATTTTTGTAGCTCGTGATATACGTGAGCAAGTTTGTCAAAAGAAAAAGTAGATCGGAGCACGTGCTTCTGTTGCGACGTACACGTTTTGGAGAAACAGTTTTCCGGAATGGATCTAATACAATTTTTGTAAAAATGACAAAACAATTGGTCAACTACTTGAAAACAAACAAATGTATTGAATAAAAAAAAGAACTAACTTTACCCTTTAAAAAACGTTGGAAAAGAAATTACGCTGTGATAATGATAATGTTAAGGAGGCTTCAAAATTAGATAAACGCATTCTATCCAAGGCTGTCTCAAATATGAGAAAACAAAAACGGGCGTGAAACAAAACCAAAGTAAAGGTAACAAAGATATCGGAGGGAAAAGAGAGAGATAATTCGAGCTTTCTCACGAGTACAGGCTGTGGAGAGACACGTATATCTTCCTCCGTCCATGCAATCGAAAAATCACTTTCAATCGAGGGAAAGAAAGAGAAGGAGAAATATCTCGCGTTGCAATTACGCGGTTTAATTCGACACGCTTCGTTTGTTCGCGCGTAAAGAAAGAAAGAAAGAAAGAAAAAGAACGCGAGATGAAGAAGGAAAGAAATAATATAGAGGCGGCTACAAAGAGTTTATACTTTCGAAATGGCGTAGGAGTATAAGAAAAAGAAGAAGTACTCTGACGCGGTTCGCAAGAGCTGTCGTATAGGCGCTTCTTAAGCGAGGGGCGAGATATTGCTTAGAGGAGAGAAGGAGACGCGCACGTGAGCCAAGGATGATGGCGATAACTCACTTTCCTCGTACACAGACTATAACTCCCATCTCTCCACCTATTTTCTCGTTATGGAATGTGGGCTTGCAAAGGGCGGGAACAATGTGATGAGCCGTAATGAGGACGAGGCACGCGATGATGAAGATCTAGAAACTCTAGTGGTATGTATCCGCGGCACCTATATGAGAGGGAGAGAGAGAAAGAGGATGACCAAGCCCTATTGCAAGATATCATTTTTGCTTCGCGATGAATCAACTGGAATACGATGGCACAGACACATACAAACACACCGGCTATACTTGAATTGCTCGATAAAAAGAACGTGAAAAATTGATGGTGATCTCGTATATGAGCCAACGAAATGTGTATGTGTCTGTATGTATCAAGTAATAGTCTCTACGTATCGGGTCATATTCGAGTAAATCAAGAAACTTCCTCGACAGAAAAATCTTGGATATGGCAGAAGGAAGAAGAAGAATAAGAAGAAATGGTAACTCTATAAGCTTTTGTTTTCTACGCTCGTAAGCGATTTCACATAAATAGGTTGGAAAGAGTTCACCAAGCGTGTAAGTGTAAGAGCGATGAGATGGGAAGAACGAATTTAAGACCACATTCTGGACGTATAGTATACCTTGCTTGAGTAGTAGAAAAACAAAAGGACAAATACATAAAGGAAACGAGCTGTACGGTCAACCGAAGCGGGTCAATGTGGTGTGTCACGAGTTTATATGTATCTATACACTCGACCGGCAAATAGAAATCCAGCTTTACACAAGCTAAAGCAGATAGTCACGTATGTGTGCAGCTTCGCGAAAAGGAAAAAAAAAGAAACAGGGAAAAGTGCTGGAAGGATAACGAGAATGTGAGTTAACCAAGCAGGGTTGAGATTAAGTTCGTAATCTCGATGTTGTCTCCATAATGGTGTTGGAGAAGGATATTGGTAAAAAAAAGTTTGATTACTCGTTTTTTTTTGCTATTTATGTTATTTTCATCGCATGATTTTTTACTTTGATTTTTTTCTTCTTTATTAAGATTGATATTAAAAAAGAGACATAAATCTGTCGTAAGTGTAGTAGAAAAGAAAGATTTACGAAAAGACTGAAATTCGATACGGACCATTGAGAGGATAACAATATGCTCTAAGCTATAAGACGATACAGAATAAAGGAAAATCTCAAGATGTTCGGGCATTTATGTAATCTGAAAGAGTAACAGAACGTAACGTGTAGCAGCAGCAGCAGTCAGAAGTCGCATGGGAATATTGGACGACAATACGGGTCGTCCGGTCTCGCGCGATATTACATGTGATATCGATATTATAGGTTTGCACGATCGATATTGCTTGCGACTATCTTGTGGTACGTGAGAGGAAAACACTTTTGAGAATACTCCCCTCTCTCGCGCTTGTATGCTTGTATGCTCGTATAGCTATTGTGTACCGATATCCTGCGGAAGGGAATTTCCGCAACTTGATGAATTTCTTCTTGCTCGCGATTCTTCTATTTATTTATTTATTTATTTATTTTTTGTCAACTACTTGTTTATCGATTCTTCTCGCGCTTGCTATGAAATTATGTTATTACTGTCTTACCATCAATTTAGCAGTAAAGTAGCATTTTTGAGTTCATGTTTTTAAAAACCTGTTTTTAAGAAAAAATATTTCTTTGTAAGGTATAATTTAATAATAACATTGAGACAAAACCACTAGCCGAGTAACACATAAAATTTTTTAAAAAAGAAATAAAAACAAAATTTCATTTTTGTAAAAGATTCATATTTCAAAGAAACTTTACGAAGTGAGTCTGTAAGCTTGATTTATATAATTGACCGGGTCGATAATCGAGATCTTGACTATCAACCTGTCGTTGCTGACCGCACCGAGTAACTCGATAGTGGCAGGTTCTCTGATTTTTTTTTGCTTGCCAACCTGCACGAAGACGAGTATCGAGGGAGCTCCTCTTTAACTTTTCTGTTACGGACGAGCTTTCTGGACGATGGACATTAATTAATCGACCTTCAAGAGCTGATTTAAAATTTTATATAGCGCATTTGTAATCAAAGTTTTAAAAGTTCAAAACGAGAATTTTCATTAATAATTTTAAAAATAATAGCTAATGATTGACATACATTTCGTAGATAATCGTGCGGGCGCTATTTTGATTGGTGTACCGTATTTAATTATATAAAGGTCGTTGGTGTTGTATATGATGAGCGTGTGGTGAGTTATATACGAGTGAAGTATTAGGACGTTTAACATGTACGTATTACATTTGCTATTAATGTTTGACCAATGGCATCGGTGTTTTAGTGTATAAAGCAATAATGTATCAGTTACTCACGTATAAAAATGATAATTTGTGAATTAACGTGTGACCCATTGATTTATTTTTTTTTAAAATTACGTAATGTACTTTGGTGACTTTTTTTTAAATAATGAAAACAGATAACATTTAAATGGTTTTAAGTACAACACATAATAAAAAATTCACCAAAGTAAGGTGCTTGTCCTGATAAACTTTCAAATCACCTTATCAAAATTCGGTAAACAATTATTTAAAAGATCATTGAGATATCATAGTATTATAGTGCAGTGAAAATTATCAGGACATTCGACCAAACAACCCTTACTCAAAATCAGAAAGACATATATATTTATATATACAAGGTGAAGTGAAAGTAAGGGTTTGTAAGCTCCTCGTCACCATGTCACGAAGGACTTGAGTCAGAGTCAGCTCAGCTCTCCTCGTTATCCGGAATCCCTATACAGTATCCAAGGTACGAAAAAGCTCACCTTCGTAATGAGATCCTTGGCTCGACTCTCGAACAGGTGCTCGAGTTTTTGCGTGTCGACAGGGATGGGCGAAAGCTCGTCCCAAATCATCTTGTTCTGATCGAGCCGTGATAGGATGATCGGGTCGTCCCTGACCTCCTTCCAGAACAGCTTGACCGTTTTCTTACTTTTTTTGCCCGTTAGCGTCGTCGACTGCTGGAGTAGAAACTGCTGCTGCGACGGTGGCACTGGGCTCTTTGGCGGCTCGCTTGGCGACGTTCTCAATGACGACGTGAGCGCGGTCGTCTTGAGATTGACGCCGAATAGGGGTGGCGGAATTGTGGGTAGTGGTGGTGGTGCCCTACAACCTGGGGGTGGTGGTGGTGGCGCACGTATACACATACCTCCTCCTAAATTTTGAACAATTCAATTTTATAAATTTCATAAAGTTTGAGTTTGTTAAAAATAAATTAAAATTTTTTAAATCAATAAAAATTAAATTGATTTATAATTTTATGAAATAATTTACCGGGTGGAGGTGCCATCGGTGGCGGAGGAGGTGGTACACCATTTGAGATGTTAACAGGCCCGAGGACGTCGATCTCATCGTCCGAGTTGAGATCCGTGAAGTCCAGGTCACATAAGCACAGGGGCCTCTTGAGTTTCTTAGCCAGCTCCTCCCAATGAAGTTCGTTCTCGGACTTCTTAACTTCCGGCAATTTTGGCAAGTTATCGTTAGTTGGTGACTTTAGAACGTCGGCCTTAGATTTCGACTTGGCCAAACCTTCTTTCGCTTTGGAGATCAAACCGCTTACGTCTCCTATCCTGTAATCCATTGAAAAATATTTTTTTTTTTGTGGGTTAATAGAAAAAAAAAATAATATTTTACGTAAAACGTCATTTTATTCTTGAATAATTTTCATCTCTTTAAAACATCCAAGAAACATCAACCTCACAAAAAATAAGACAAACACAAAAGTTTGTTTGGAAGTAAACAAAGAGCAAAGATAAAGTTAAGTATCATTTTACCTCGAGACCTTCTCTTCGACCGGACTATTGGGAATGAGATTCTGTGCGGTGAGTTTCTGGGTGAGATCCTTGACTGTGTTTTCCCGTTTTAGCTGAAGTACGACTCGTCTATCCTCATCCTCGTCAGTGTGGTTACCCTCGTCGCACTCGACACCCTCGTCCGGGCTTTTACCATACCAGGGTTGCTGTTGCTGTTTCTTCTCCTCGGAGTCGAGTTTGTTCGCCGCGTTCATAAGGGGCGTCAGATCTTTGCGGCTGCTCACTCGAGCCAGCTTGTTCGAGTCGCTGTTGTTGACGATCCCGTTACCACCAACCCCGACACCGTTGCTACGACTGTCGTACGTCGACGTGCCGTTCGTGTAGCGCACACCGTTGTACTGACCTGTCAAGTTATTGGTGTTGATGGAATAAGCTTACAACTCATATACACGATTTTTCAAATATATCTTAAATGTACAAAAGTAAGTATGTGTTCTTTTTTTTTTGCTTTCTATTCAAAGGAAGCGATCGCGCATGAAGAAAAAAGTAAATAAAGATTTGGAGAGGGTGAATAGTCGAAGCTACAGAGGAATGTCAAAATAGGCGTCTTAGCGAGACTTCATTGTGTTGGACCAAGCTCGATGAAAGCAAGTTTATCCGGAAGCCGGTTCGGGCGATAAGAAAAGAAACACTTTGGAGCAACAAAAGCAGCCTTCGGGCAAGCTCCTGCATCGAGTAAAAAAAAAAGAGAGAGAAAAACTCCTTCGTGTGCTGGATTCCCCTCCCTCATATGACGAAGAAAAACAGCTTTCTCCGACTTCTATCGAGTGGCACAAGTATACTCGGCTTTTTTTCCGATCTACTTTAACCCTGTATTATACTGCAAGCTCTCTGATTCAACTCACTCGAACGTGATCTAGAAAAAATATCTTTTAAACAGTCAAATCCATATGAGCTTTCAAATTTTAGCAATGTGCAAATGTTTTACGTGTACACTCGAGCAATGCATCGAAATCGCGTAAAATGACTTTATATTTTGTATGTGTTATTGAAATTTAAACATTATTTTACTTTTTTTCTTTTTAAGAATAAGGTAGATTACATTTTCGAGTTGGATAAAAAGCTTGAACGGAGATTTCCTGCTTTTAACCCAACACCTGCACAGAGACGAGAGGTGTTGGTTTTATTATTGGTATAAGGCTATATAATATCTACTCACTCTCCTCGTCAGGATATCCGATGGAGGCTCTCATGTTGGCTGTGGCCTCCTGCTGCTCCCTGATGAAGCTCCTCTGTCTCTCGGCCCTTTCGCGTCGACGTCTCAAGGCCGGCGTCACTCCCACGTCCACTGTAAAATAAAAATAAAAACATATCTCCTCGGTTTTCTTGCACTTTTAGCTATTGCTTTTTACTCGTTTCTTCACTTAAGTTGCTTTTCAAGATATCCTCTTCTCTTCAATAATTTTTTTCATGCTTAATTAAATTGTACTTATGATATGTTTTATTTTTTGTTTGATGAATATTGTAATATAACGTTGATATAAACACGTATTTCTACGCTTCTTTAAATTTTAAATTTTATATATTACAATTCATATGTTTAACAGGAGAATAAAAAATATAAAAATTTTATTACAAGAATGAACACGAGACAGTACTTTACAAACTTTTTACAGAGAGAAAATCCAAAAGCCAATATACATCCAGAGCTTCAAGCTCTTGATCTCTCGAGTGTATTTTCTTTTAGCAACGGCTGCAGCAACTATAGATATATGTTGTACCAGTGGCACGTAGCCTCGTAAAAAATAATCTACGAACAGGATCAAATCAACGTTACAACACTCGCGCGGCTCGTCAGCCATCAAACGTCGTTACAACGACCTGAGTAAGTAAGAAAAAGGAGAAAAAGAAAGAAAAAAGGAATCCCTTGGAATCTTCCTTTTCAACGAGGTACGAATGAGAAGACGAAGGAAGAAAATAAAAAGCAACTCTTCGCGCGCATCGCTACGGACGAGAAAGGAAAGAGGAGAGAACTAGCAATGAGACTCCCGCGCGTGAAAGACAACGCCAAGACGGCTGTTGAGACCAATCAGCTGCTCTCGAGTTACACGCCCGAACGAGTCCATTTAGTTTCTCTATTGCCTCGTATAGATGTGTATGTGGCCTTGAGTCCGGTTGATTCAACGTTGCCGCGGATGGAATTAAAGGTGGGCGGTAGTATATGAAGTATGTATTCATTGACGTAGGGTTGGGGGGGTTTACTCGATTAACCACGAATTTATGGGCTTGGCATTGGCGATTTGTACTAGTCTAGGTGTGCCCTTGAGATTAGGAGAAAATACGCGAGTGTAATCAATGCATTTTTCTACTCGGATAAAATTGTTCTTCAATTTATTTGTCATTATTTTTCTGCTCCGAACTAGACAGTTTAGTAAATATACTATTTTATTTTTTAGTTTGTGTGGACGAAAGTAATTGTTGATGTTGTATTATTGGAGAATTTAATTTAAAACGATCTTAATTGTTTTGATCGACGAATTAATGAAAACGGTATCGTCTATCTCAAATTCTCTAATATTAAACAATGAAACTCTATACTAGCCGTCATTTAATGAGCTTTAGCTCGTATTGACTACTAACAGCCTCGTCAGTTAACATTTTATGTTCTTTTTAAAATTCAAACAATTTTTAATAAAATAAAATATTTCATACAGTACAAAAATCAAATAAGATAAAAGAAGAAAAAAAAAGAAACTCACGCGAGCCTTTGTTGTTCTCTTTGTAGCTACCATTCATATCACCAAGACCCTGGGAGCTTTGAGAGCTACTCGATTCGTCGTCCTCGTCATTGCTGCAAGGCAGAGCACCCGAGCTGCCGTTGCTCAGGCCGTTGTTGATGCCATTGCCTATCGCGTGGCCGTTGTTGTGACGTGGACTGGAGCGTTGGGAGTTAAGGGCCATCGAGAGGGGTGAGGTGCCGGTCGAGTGTCGCCTTGACTTCCTACGCTCGTGCGAGTCCACCAGGGACTTACGATTCCGCAGCGTTTTCCTGTGGGACCACACGAGACCGGATGTTTTGTGGTTAGCAAAGAAATATTGCTTATTTTTTTTTTTTTTTTAAGAAAAAAAGAAATAGCTATGGTCAGTCTGAATAATTTGTGAAATTTTAATATAAGTGGAAAATAAAAAACGATTTATCTGCTGCTTAGGGAAGAGAGTTAACCGAAGCGTTGCTTCGACAAGGTCTCAATTTAAAGGGGGGGGGGGAGGGGGGAGGAGTACTTACTTGATGTTATCGTCGAGCTGGCGGATGGGCGAGTCGTGCTCGTTACCGTCCTCGTGCTGTAGCACCGCCTCGTAGATCTGAAATTGTCGTAGGAGGTCGAGGTCGGTGCCGGGCTTGGCCATGTAGCGCTGGATTATAGACTCGATGCCTTGCTCCTCGAGACAGTCCACCTGGTCGTAGTAGGTGTCCTGATCCGGGATACCGTTAAGACACTTGTTGATGAGCGTCGTTGCGTAGATGAGAAGCTCGGTGTCCGCGGCGTCGTAGTCCTTGAGCAGCCTCATTACGTTCGTCCAGGGTATCATGCCACGCGACGTGTCGACAGCCCGGATTGCACGCACCAGCAGCAGACTGTTCGTCTCAACGTACTCGACGAACACCAGCAGCAATTTCAGAGCTGTCTTTACCACAAGCCGAAACCGACTAGCGATTAAAGTGTATAGCCACTGGACGGTCTGACCATGCTCCATCACCCCGTTCATTCCATCTACGTATAACATCACCTGACCGAGGGCTGTAACAACGCAAGATAATTATTTAACATTTTTTTGATTTACCCATTTATTATTAGTTTGAATCTTTGAAAATTAGAATGATAAAAAAATAAGGTTGAAAGATTTAAGATTGATGGACTACCAACTCATTTGTTACTACTTAAATTTAATTTACTATCTACAGATACAACCAGGATTTATTAGAACAAATTAATTTATTAAAATTTTTAAAAATTCAAAAAAGCTCATGCTAACACCTTTTTATAATAGACCTATCGATCTCGATGATTTTTGAAGAGTTAGCATACACACAGTTTATGCGAATAGAATAACTTTAAAAATGCAGAAAGATATCGTGAGTTAAAGAAGCAAGAGAGATATATAGCCAAGGCGTCTACGCGGTTTAATCGGCTGGAAATTTCCGGTTAATCGCCCGGATAGCTTCGACTGGATCTTAATTCCCATAGGAACCGCGAGAGCTAACAACTGCGAGAGGACGCCCGATTACACATATATATATATACATACATATATATTTTTTTTCTTCCTCTTCGGGAACGAGTACGGATGGATATGAGGGAAGTTTACGAGAGATATCTTCGGGAAAAGTAATTACGGATCCGACAAGAACCAATCATACAGAGTTTTTTCTTCGTCTTCTTCGCCACGGCCATTTGAATTCTGATTTCATTTTTCGTGCTGACTCTCTCTCTCTCTCTCACTCTTTCTCTCTCTTGGGAGATTGGATTTCTCCAGTATATTATTGTAAGGATTTCACGCGCGTTTTTAAACTTTTGTTTTTTGCTTCTTACTTTTCGTAGCTTTATTGTTGAGCTTTGTTGAAAATTTTACGTATATTAAATTTAATTTAAACAATATTATTTTTTATTATTTTTTTCGAATGTAAAATTTATTTTAATTTTTATTGACTTTGGAAATGATGGAATTTAAATTGGAAGTGCTTGGGATTACTATTTGATGCAAATCGTCTATAGAAATTGGTTTGGAATAGTTACAGCTAGAGATATTGAAAATCAGTTGTAAATGTAAATGTTTATGGAAAAAACAAATTATTTTATAAACACTATTTACAATAATTTATTGAATAACGCTAATAATTTCAATGTCATATTACAAAAAACAAATATATTTGTTTTGACAAGAAAAGGAAAAATATTTTTTACTAATAGGCAATTTCAGAGAGAAAATAAAAAGCAAACATAATATGCGTCAGTACAACATCTAACAGACTATTATGCGCAAAACTACATGTATTGTATAATTCATGCGTTAACGCGCACACGTCATTGATGCACGAGTGACCATTCAAACATCGTCCCAGCGCTTTCATATGTATATATACACATACAGACACACAGACCCATACGTGTTCACACAAATATTATATTGAAACTCTTGTATTCACAGACTATTACGCATCGCTATTATATATGAAACCTCCCATTCAAATTTCACTGCCAAAGGGTTGATAATTTGAATATATTTAAATTTACAAAGCGCATTATAAATTTAAATAGAAATCAAACTATCCCCTCATCAAATTAAACATTTATTTTTTTTCTTCGACCAAAAAAATCTAATTTTGGCTGTAAGTATATACAAAAAACAAAATTCTCTCGATTTTCAAAAGATTTTCAAAATTTGCAAAGCTTAATTTGAATATAGTGCCATCGGGCTTATCATTTTCCACTAACTAGACGCAAAGGATAACCACAGTAGCAGCAGTCGGCTTAGTGAACAATTGCATGTGCAAACGTCACGTGTGTGTATGAGTGTATATATGTAGGAGGGGAAGGGGCTGCGATGAGACCAGTAGAGTTGATGATTGTCACCCAGCCCTAGGCTGATTCCCTCTAGACACATCGACAGTTTGAGCTCGTCTACACGGGCCGCCTAATTAGATTTAACACAGTATAACTTACGGCTCGTCGAAATGATAACCACCTGCATATATAGAAATTGATGAGGGCTTCGACCAGCTGTTGGATGATTATTAACGCGACAAAGCCTTCATCTGGCACATTACCGATTGATGGGTGAAAATAAAAAAAAAAAACGAGAAATTGAGTGCGACAGGATGGTTAAGAAAAGAAGGTAAGAGAGCAGGGTCTGCTTGAGTGACGTTTACGAGCAAGTGCAATATGCGAGCCACGACTTCCATCTCTCGCTTGGAATAGCTGGAGTGAGGAGAACATAAAGAGGAGGTACACTTCACTCAAAAAAAAAGAAAAAAAAGCTGCGGGTAGTAAGAGCTATGTCGGACAGAACACGAGTACGCGTGTGCTTGCGAGTCTGAAATATCGCGTTTTAAGCTTAATATTTTACGAGGACGCGTGCAGGCTGGCTGTATATAACCAGGTTACATGAACACGAGATTCACGATTCGCGTAATGATAATGTTGAAACGAGAGAAAAAAAAAATTCGCGAGAAAGTGAAGGAGATTATGGAAATTGAACGTGGCTCGTCGCTTTGTGCCGCTTTTAGAATATGTCGGACGCAAGCACAGCCGCAAGCGACGCGTTAAGCTTGCGGCTATACATATGTATGTGGACAGAGATAGAAAACGAGCGAATGAGAGAAAGAGAAAGAGAGTTGGGAAATGGTAGAGAGGAAGCCACTTAACAAATTGACGTTTAAGTGCACACGAGCTGACGGGAACATAGCTTAGCGTATACGTTCGATTTTATTCAGTAGCACTAATATATATAGGGAGAGGGGTATATAATCGAACGTCGTTTATTAAAGGCTTTTGTGGGAGTAACTCTATTGATATTGTTTGTCGTTCCCAGGTTGCAAGATTAGGCAAAGTACTTATTTTGAAATTAATGTCGAGCTATAATTTCATACTAAATACGCATGTAACGATATATTCCAGGGCTTTCTAAAATTGCTTGCATTCTATTTGTAGATCGTGCGTTGAATTTTCTAAAAATCAAGTTTTTATCTATTTTCATTCTATTTTTTCATTTTTTATTTTTAAAATGGAGAGAAAAAAATATATATGCACACAAACTCTTTCCTTTGAATTCTTCATTCAAACTTTGTGTTAGTAAATTTGAATATTTTCAAAGTAATTTTACATAATAATAATACAATAAGAAAAATCATCTCAGAATCTTGACCAATTGTTTAGTACTCTGTAGTTAACAAAGATGTTTGTAAAACCTTTAACAGTATTGATAGACAAGTTCATGTGTGGCTTAGACGGTAGAGCGTAAGTTTCGGAATCCACAGATTTGTGAGTTCGATTCTTGGCTTCTGACGTTCTTAGCTTCCCGAAACTCGGCCTGTATTACGTTCATTAGAGCGTCAAAATAAGACATAAATTTAATAACAAACTTTTAAATACATCTGGCTCAAAATCATTTTTATATTTTTAAAATGTTTCTTTATCTTCTTTTCGTAAGATAAAAATAAAATTTTTTGCGATAAAAAATTTAATACGCGATAATTTTTTAGTTCCTAGAAATAGTGAAGACACTGGCACGCAAAAGTTTTGTTCGTATATTCGAATGACGACTTGCTGTCAGTAGAGAGAAAAAGAGAGAGAGAGAGAGGACGTCACCAAACAGTAGGACTTTCGTAGACTATGCCTTTATTAGTTACGAATGCGGCGAGATAACGAGGAGGGGCATTAGCTCTCGCGCGCGATTATCGATAAGATTACGAGAGATTTCCGGCCGTTAACGAGCCAGACTCCCAAAGCGGACTCGGCAAAAGACGTCCATCTAACGTCGCCCACCACCACCACCACCACCACCACTCTATAGCTACCACGTGTCTCCTCTTTCTCCTTCCCTTACTTCATGATTCCGGCCGGATAGCAAGCGACGAGTTTATATTGCTGCACATGCTATATTGAGTGATCGACATTGGAATGACGGACGATTGAAAAAGGTGTTTTTATCGGAGAAACGATCAATTTCGTATTGACAATTTCTTTTTTCTTTTTATTATTATAAAATTATTTTCGTATACGCAAATTCAGTGAGTTAAACATACCCCGGTGTAAATAAAAAAATTTAATACGAATGTAAATGAAGGTATTTCCTGCAAATTTAATGTAATTTGATTCTCGGCTCGAACGGATATAGTCGTCAGCTTAAGCTACGTGGTATAATAACAGTCGAAACGCATATAGAAAGAGTAAAATTACAGTATCCTATTAAAAATGAAAGCCCATTTCAACAATCAATGCCCTTTAACGTACAAACGAACTGTACTCGTTTGTGTTCGCATAAATAAACGATTTTATGCTTAAACATTCAATACCTGATTACTACGTACATGCAAACGTTGAAAGCGTAAGCTCGATAAAAATGTAAGCTTTGGCAAACTTTAGCTGTACCCGAAGCTTGCAAGCTCGTAAAAAATCGACAAAATCGTTGCCTTTGATTCCTCAGTTACACGCGCGCATTTTTATCGAGTGGAAATTTGCTCACAGCTTTTGTTCCCCTTTCCCTAATTTTCCACTGGTTTTCCAAGTAACGTTGAGACGTCATTTTCATGCGCAGCTCGTACGTACACACCACCGAGCTTGCAATTACATTTAGCATACAAACGATCACTGAAATCGGACACCAAACTTCTCTGGCTATCGAACTTTTCTTGTTCGTTCTGCTGGACTGCTGAGAATTTTGTCTGAACTTGTGAGGATACGACTTGAATGTTTTAGGGCTGAATTACCTTTTTACTTGCTAGCGGAAAATTTGCTCCAATATTATTGGCGTGAAAGATCTTTTTTATCATAAGTATATTAAAATGTAGATGTCGCAAGACATAGCAACTTGCTTTAAAATAATTGCGAATGTAGCTGTTACTTTATTTTTAAAAATCATGAAAAATTAAAAAGCTTTTTTTATCTGTATTTTTAATAGAAACGAACAGATAATAATAATTTTAAGGAAATTCAAGATTTAAAAAACAATGAGATCTTTTTAATAATTTATCAGATATATAAAAGCTCTATTCTTTTGTAAAAGAAAAAATAGTGATTCTAAAGAAGCTCAGGTTGAAAAATAAGAAAAAAAAAAATATTGAAACGGGGAAAGAAAAGGACCGACACTAATGGTATGAGGAGGCGGTCGGGGGAGGATCGAAGCGATTCTCGATCAAGAGGCGAGCGCTTCATAGTAAGAAAGAGGGAGAGAAAGAGAGCCTGTGGGTAATTCCGTCCTATCGATAAATCGCCTATATATAGAAGGACGTTATAGACGAGAAATACAAAGGCTTGTGCGGTGCATATAAGCGGTCGAGAAGGAGGATGGATGGAATGAGGAGGAGTAGGAGGAGAGACAGATAGAGATAGAGAGAGAGAGAGAGAGAGAGAGAGAGTCTATACATGTGAATATACTCACCGCGAAGTATGTAATTTTGGTAATTCTGGTCGGCCTCGCTGCCAACCTTGATGAGACATGCCAGTCCATCATTTTGCACGAACTCGTGTACCAGGTCCTTGTCCTCCTGAAACAAGATAAAGTGGCATCGTTTTAGCTTAGCTTATATATATTCTCTCTCTGCCCGTCCCACCACCGCCTACGTCGCTCGTCGAGTTTCTTTAGAGTAAAGCGTGTGTGAGATATGCGAGTTTGTAGACTCGTATAGCGTATGCTTGAGGTTTCCTTCTATCCTCTACCCCTTTCGCGGTGTGTATCAGACTGTTACAAAGTGTATGTGTGTATGCGTGAGTAAAGTAAGCGGAAAGAATTGTATTTTCAGTAAGAGTAAAATAAATAAACATTATTACATGCAAGTAAAAAAAGAAGAAGAAAATTTATTTGACAAATATTAAGTATTATATTTTTTAGTGAATAGTATAAAATTTAAAAAAACTCTTACGTAGTTATAAAATATATTATTCCGTTTTACGTATACAATCGCATTAATCAATTCGATTAAACCGATTACACTACACGCATTATTTCCTCCTCCCTTTTTTATAAAAAAAACACATTGGATCATAATTCAACTCTCCTACGCATATATATCTTATCGCAGTATCACTTTTATATATCTTTGCCTTTAAATCCTCGCCCTCTCATCAAGCAGTCATCTCTTCCTGCCTCTACTACACTCCAAGACAAGCTTACTCCATTATTAATTAGCACCCTCTTTGGAATTCAGATACCAAATCAGCGACTAATCTCCCATATAATCCCCAGCTTGAACCTCCAAAAACTCGAACAGAAGGTATATCACCTCTAAGGCCATTCCATCACCCATATAGCGATGATCCAACCGAGGACAACCTCGACGACGCAATATATATCCCCTCCTCTCCCCTTCCTCCCTCCCTTTCTCTCACTCTCTCGTCGGTGTAATCAATTTGCTTCCGCGGCTTTCGCAGAGCAGCCCTGCAATCCCGATTTACGAGCATATCGGAGATATATCTCTCGCTCGCTTGCCCTCCCCCCCCCTCTCTCTCTCTCTTTCTCTCTCAAGCCCTGCTCTATCGCGCGTGGACGAGGAGACGATTGCGCGCGAGTTATGGCCCCGGGTTAAAACACCGACTCACTCTCTATCTCACTCACTCTTCCTATACATATTCCTCTTCCGTCGAGTTATACACGCGCGGATAAGCGCGCAGATACTTGCCTATAGCCCTGGAGCCCTTTAGTCGAAGAGATGCCGGGGTCATCAGACGTTTGTTTAGATTGCAACGTGTATAGTACTTATACTTCCTGAATCCTTATACACAGCGGAGAAAGAGAGAACTGAGCTTTGTTCTTCTTCTCTTTATATTTCTATACACTCTATTTACAATGGAATGTTTATCCGGCAATTTGCAATTTTTCTTTTTCTTTTTTATATTTTACATGCTTATCTCGATTATTCTATTTTCTTGTTATTTTTTTTTAAAGCTCCTACAATTTTGGAATAACGGCTTTAAATTTGAAATTATTTGCCGTTTAAAACTATATTTTATTCTGAAACAATCAAGCTTTACTGTTGTAAAAGCTTTTGTTATTTAAAAAAAAAATTCTCCGATTCAATTTGACTCAATTCAAACCAGTAAAAGAAACATTTACAACAGATATACTACTCAAAAGCTCGCAGGTAAGTGCAAAAGCATCGAATGAGGTTCAGAGAATCCCTCTCGAAAGTCCAGGCGAATCGGTTGTAGCGAATCTACACTAGCTGTCTCACCAACGCTTCCGGACGTCAAGCCAGCGATAGCCCAAGGCTCCTGTAGCAAATGGAATTAGTTACGGAGCGCGAGCGTAAGAGAAAGAAAGAGAGAGAGAGAAAGAGAACGTGGGCGCGCAAGTCCAACTTTCCCGCTCGCTCGCGAGCGCATAATGGAAAATCCGGCAAGTTTGATTGAATCTCCGAGACGCTGGGCTAGCGTGTGTATGTATATGTATATATATAGGTGCTGTATAGTCTATGCGCACTACCCCTCCGAGTGACCCGAATTGACCGGGCGAGAGCGAGCCGGAATCGCCGCGTGTATATGGTATGCGAGAGATAAGCGTCCGAGAGAGTTGAGATAAGTCACCGGGGCCGCGGGCGTACCTCGACGCATAGCAATGAGTCTACGCGACTGCTTGCGTGAGAAATGAGTCTGGCCGTTAAGTGTACGTGTGTGTGTGTGTATATCTTTTCGAAATGGGCTTTTTGGAGTAGGTAAAGTTCGAGGCTATTTCGTATGCCGAGGAAGAGAGATAATTGATAAATTAATCAAATGAGTCGTGAGGGAGTCTAATTATGACAAATCATCGGCAACAGAGCTCTACGGTGAATCTATCATTCAAAAGTCATTAAGGAAACGGTATTAGCATGCAAGGTCATTTGCCTCTGCACAAAGTGAAAAAAAGGGTATATAAGAATGAAAGAAAAAAACAAATGAAATTTGTGATATGAGAAAGAGACAATGGCTATGGGAAAAATATGAAAAAATTGGTATATAACGTATAATAAGAGCGTAATAATGTACGAGAGAGAGAATGAAAGACAATGCGAGCGAAAGATGGAAAAAAAGGATATGCTCGGTCGCGTTGCGGAACGCGACTAAGCGTCCTTGAACCAATTCCTTGTCAACGATAAGCGAGTCATGCCGGAGTTGTCGGTCCAAAATGTCTATATATCTATGTATGTATGTATATGTGTGTATGAGAAGGAAGAAACGAGTACACGAAGTCGCACGACGTTTCTGGCAGCGATCCTATATAACCAGTTTTCTTTATTTTCTCTATTTTTCTTTTCGTGGTTTGCGTGAATAAAGCGCATTGCTGAGTCTGCTTCCGTGTGAGACTTTTGTAACGCTTTCCGTTGGTGCGATTTAGTTTTGTATTTTTGATATTTTGAAAAATAAAACTATGCAGTGTGTATGTGTGTGGTAAGATAATAGTGTTTTTTATTTTTTATTGAATTATGACTTTTGATAAGTTAGTCCGTTGACACTTTTATTTGATTTATTTTTGTTAATGGTAATGTGTTGAGAATAAGTATTACTTTTCTTACTCGTGTGTTATTATTACTCTTCTGCACATGCATCATACTCAATCATCGTAATAAAGAAAGACATTAAAATGTACTCAGCTTTTACTTTTTAATTTTTACTTATCCAAATCTATTTTAATTTACAGTGTCTTTTAATTTTTCTTTATTCAAACTTTCTCAAACACTTTGTATTGTTATGAAAAATTTCTAAAAAAATAATCTCAATAAAGATATTTATAAGTCCAATAAAATAATTAGTATCTTCAAAATAAAATAATTATTTTTCTTTAAATTCTACTTGAAAAACAAACTACTTGAAAAAAACAGTAAATAAACAAAATTTAGATACACTATGCCAAGACGAAAATATTTCGAATCGTATCCAGAATTTCCAGCTCAAGAGCAAATCGGTTGGTTGACAAAAGCACGATATCGTAATAAATACGAAAAGCTCGTACGCGTGGAAAAAGCGAAAAAGCGCGCGCGAGTTTGCACGTATACAGAAAAAGAGAGAGAGAAAAAGAGAGCAGAATGTGTAGGCGGCAGAGGAAAGAGTAAATTGGCGAAGGGGAGTCGTTGGCCCGGCGCGCTCGAACCACCTCGCAAATATTTACTCGGCTGGGCAAATATAAGAGAGTGACGGGACGAAAGAAACGAGCCGTAGTTTCGCGGCTGGTTATAGAGAGCAATGGAAAAAAGAGGGCTGGAGGAACAAACGAGAGGTAAAAAGCGTAGCGGTGGTGGTTGAGTTGAAAAGGACTGTAGAGGGGGAGGGGAGACGTGGCTCTTAGAGGGAAGCGAAATGCTCACGCGATAAGTGGACGAGGAAAAAGGGGGGAAGGGTAGGGTGGAAGGGAAAGGGGTTATACGCGTTTCATCAATTTCAAACAGACCGATATCGTTTATTGGCGCTGTATTTACGCTGCGTTTTACCGGCTCTTACTACGCTACTTTAACGATCGCAAGCCACCGATATACGCGCCGAGCAATTTGATCTGGAAATTAGTGCTGGACGATGAATGGAGTAAGCGTGCGGCGAACTGCTAACGCAAATTAGCATTCGATTGAATTTAATTCGTATTTTATTAAGAAATAAAAAATAAATTGCTTGCTCGTTGCGACTGGTAGTTATTAAAAAGAAATTCAGACTTGCAGACAACTTGTATATGTGAATTTAGCGTAAAAAATATATTGGTAAAAAATAAGCGAAAGGGTATACATATAGCCAGGGGGGTCCTTGTAAGTGAGCAAGCAAAAGGCCGAGCTTGGATGTAAAGCATAAACGTATACACACGTGCAATAGGCCCAAGTACTTCGGATTTTACAAGCATAGAATATGTATACATATAGGGTATATATATATATATATATATCTATATATATATATATATATATATATATATATATATAAGCAACATTTCTCTGCAGGGCTAGATTTTAGCGTCTATTCTAGCGTAGAGTAATGCGCATATATGAGCAGTAGCAGCATCAGCATCAGCAGTAGAAACGACGACTGTACTGCAAGAGAGCTGTTTTCCGCTAAAACCATTCCTTCGCGACACTTCCTTTCTCTTTCTCTCTCTCTCTCTCTCTCTCTCTCTCTCTCTCTCTCTCTCTCTCTCTCTTTAGTTGGATGTCGCGTTAATGTTACCGCTGTTGATTTCATTCAGTGTGAATAGAACGCGAGTAGTGTGTAGTGTAGTGTAGTGTAGTGTGTGCTTTGTATTTAGATAAGTAGCGCGCTGCTCAAGTCTTCTCTTGCCTTGATTTAATACGTTTGAGAGATATGCTGAGTGTAAATGTATGTATGTGTGTATGTGTGTATATTATGTGTTTCTGAGTGATGTTTTTGGCCTGTTAGTGGATTATTGCTCGAATTACGTTGATGCTATAGTCTAAGGAGAATTTTACTAATATCGTGATTATTTGTTAAGCTCGTTATTATTACAGCTAAATTAGATAGCTTATGAGACTATAAATTATACTAACCCAAATGATATAATGACAAAAATAAATTAAAAAATAAAATTATAAAAATAAAATTAAGTTTAGCAATTGTTTTCTTGTTAACTGTAATCCAATTATTATGCATGTACGTGCCACTATAAAAATAGTCATTTTAAAACATTCGTTTTACTCAAATCAAAAGAAAACAAATCTCTTTTCATTAAAGAGCAAACTTCTTTCACAAGTCCAACTCGTGTCAGTCAGTCAGTCATATATATAAACCCACACTCATGCTTCTCTTGCCTATCCAAACATCCCAGAGAAAGCAGACAGTCAGCAGAGAAGAGTCCGGATGGAGCATATATAGGTATAAATAAAGAGAGAGAGAGAGAGAGAGAGAGAAATGGAGAGAAGAGGAAGAGAGAAGCATTATCGTGAGCCCGATTACAGAGAATGAAAATAATTAGAGACAAGAGAGGCAATTTTCGGGTGGCCCATCTAAAGAGAGGGGAAGCAGGAAGTCTGTGTGCTTTCGACCAAGCTCTCTTCTCGTCATCTCTCCGTTGGTATAGTAGCATCACATACATATATACATACTCGCAAGCTCACACTTGAGCTTGCAAGAGTAGTAAGGACAAGTAAGTACAAGCAGAAAGAGACCATGCTTTCCAAGTCTCTCTCTGCCCCTCTCTCTCTCTCTCTCTCTCCCTTTCTCTCTTTCCAAGTAAAGTAGCAAGTGAAAACCTTAGCGCATGTGAGAGAGTAAGACTCGATCGATGCTATCTTTCGTCCTGGCCACGGGCATAGCTATATGTGTGAGTATATATACCTATACGCCCGAGGAACTTGCTGTATATGCGGGCTCCTTGCTACTCTACTCTCTTCTTCTCTCTCGTTCCTCGCCTTCAGCCCTGAGGATGATCTGCTTGAGGAGAAGGATGCTTACGCTCTGAGACAGAGTGAGGAGTACATGTCTCTCTCTTTCTCTTTCCTCGTACTTCCAGTCTCGCTTCTTCCTGCATCCGACGTCTCATCGGGCAAACGTTATAACCCAGCCTTCTCATCTCAGTCCTTGACTAGCAGCTACCAGCGACGCCACATACATGCATACACCTAGGCACACAGATACAGCAAGTATAACGAGATCTGAAGTCAGAAGCGCGTATATATGACGTCACGGCCTATCTAGCCCGCGTGCGCTTCCGTCCGACAAAGGATAAGGGACCAAGTGAGTGAGTGAGTGAGTGAGTGAGAAAGAGAGAAAGGGATATATATATAAGGGCCCCGATGGATGGGCTTATACCGCTAAGGCCTGCTGGTCCTTAGACTCTGCGATTTACACGCAAGTGGAAGGAGATGAAGTAGAAGGAGGTGGAGGAGGAGGAGGGTAGGTTGTTAAGTCGATGTACGGCAAGTGGGTGGGCGGACCGCGCCCACGTACGTGCAAAAGGGGGACTATGGGCTGTATGTTCACTATATGCACGGCTCTCTTCTCGACCTCTACTTTAGCTTAACCGGTGTATACATAATATGTACTCTCGCTACTGGAATATCTCATTCAATTGTCGACGGCGTTATGATTGTGGCTTGATTAAAGGATGGTCTGTTGTTACATGATGAAATGGAACGTATATGGGATGTACTTTGTATTTTATATTGAGGATGTATTTTGACTGATATTTTGGGTGTATAATGTTATTATTGATTTTTTATGGGTATATTCAAGAGTACAAATTTTTATAGATATATGAAGACGAATTATAATTTAATTTTTAGAATAATCATATTTTAAGAAAATTGAAAATATTAAAATTCACAAATATCCAGTTACTATCACATAACTTATTAAATAAAGATAGAAACAACAATAATACCACAATTCTCTGTCCTTCTTCTCTGTCTAATTTACAATCGCACACCTCAATTAAGCTGGGTATACAGATTAGCGAATAGTTATATAGATATACTACATATATTGCAGAAGGGGATGAACCATAGAGTGGTGAAATCTTCAACGTCAGCGCCTAAGTTTGTTGGCTGCGCTATAACGGGTATAGCAAAAGTGGCCGATAGGATAGTGCTGAGCGATAGATCGAAGACACGATGGTATATAAAGTGAATAGGGGACTCGTCAGACCTTGGGAGAATCCGTTTTACCCTTTATCTCTCTTCTATACCATCTCTTTCCTTTCTGAGTATAATCACGGTCAAAAGGATTGAGTAGCCGACGAATACCTAGTTAAGCAGAAAGCAGCTTTATGATGATTACCTAAAGATATTTCATTATATTTCATCCACCGAGCTTTTCAAAAGCTTGTGCTTGCGAAATTGTCCAATAATTGAAGAAAAAAATTTTTTTTTCTTCTAATTATTCTTTAATTCTAATTTAATCGAACCTAAAGACACTAGACACAGATATAACCTACGTATAAACGAATCTGTATTTAAGCTTAATTAAATTTCTGTGGTAATTAATACACTTAAAATTTTCCTATTTGTGCATTGGATAAGTAAGGGCTTGAATCCACCCCTCTCTTTACTTCCAGACACTCGTCTGTACCCATACATACACGCACACATACATACGCATATAGACTTGCGTTATACTACCGTCAACATAAACACAGCAGAGTTTCTAACTCCTCAGTTGGTCTCGACTTGCTTGGCCGGGCATATACTACTACTATACGTTATTTAGGATTGAAAGAGAGAGAGAGAAAGATAGAGAGAGAGTGAAAGAGCTAATCAGGGTTAATTTATTAAAATTCTCTACTCGACGAGCGAGGCTGCGCTGCTAATTACAGTGAGAGTTACTATTACTACCCTCTCGGTCTTGCTTGGCTTAAACAACTAAAACAATTTCAATATGCGTAAAGTTTATTATTTTCGTTTATATTATTATCGGATTATAAACGCTCAATCCTGACGTTATAAATAAATTATTTATAAATTCGCAAAGTTTCGAACTGAATCCAATTATAAAATATTCAAGCGTTTCTAAATTTTGAGATTTAATATAAAAAAAAACGAATATTTTTAATTTAAACATCAATCAAAATCATCCAGTCTCTCTCGTTTAACTTGAAAATAAATCCATCGCGTGATCTTCTGAGTCTTCATACAAAAGTAGATAATTAAAATCTTTTGTGTGACTTGAGAGAGTAAAAGGTTTAAGAGAGATGGGGGAGGGTCTAGAATCCGATTCGAATCCCAGCAATATCGTAGTAAAACGCGTAAACTCACTAAATGCAGCTGTCGTTGGAATAGTCAAGAGAAAGAATGAAAGAGAGAGAGAGAGAGAGAGAGAGATTATACATAGATCCTATAGAAAAAGAGAAGAAAAGGAGGTAAGTATATATATTCAGGAAAACACGTGGTTTTCTCTCTTACTTTCTCCAATTCCATCTCAAGACTAAGAAATCATCCTTCTTACTTCGTCTTTCAAGAACTCAAAGAGACCATCTAGCTATATATACTTACATCCTCGCAAAAGAGAAAGATAGAATGAGCAAAGGGTTAGAAAGCAAAGTTCTCTCGGCTATTCCCCTTCCTCCCCCCGTCTCTTTTTGGCCGGATATAGGCTCCGGCAGCACTGGCTGATATGATCTTTTAATGGGTGCTTTGTGGCATACAGGATCCATTGCTGGCTATGAAGAGATCTGAAGGAAAGAGAGCGTGTATGTGTGCAAGTGAGTGTGTGTAGAGAGAGAAGCGCAGCAGCAGCAGCCATCGCGGTCGACTTGCCACGCAGTCGCTCGAGTCCTCCGGTCTATCTTATAATCTTCTCTTCATCTTCTTCGTCTTCTTCTCTCACCGCGTAACGAACGATGTCGTTCTTCTCTTGGTGCGAGCTTAGAGAAGATATAGCTAGTCTTTGTCTTTGTCGTTGGCATGTACATGTGCCTTTGGTGCAAGGAAGAGCGAAAGTCTCTCGTTAAGCGACGCGACGACGAGGAGGATGACGACGGACGGACGGATGGACCAAAGGTCGGAGAAGGGTATGCTATACTGCCGCTTAATTTTCTACCCGTAATAACACGAGAGGCTCTCTAGTAGGTGGTTCTAGGATATAGACAACTATTGCTACAATTACTACTACTCCTACTACTACTACTATTGTTGCTGCTGCTATTGTGACGAGTGCTACATTACTATCGGCTAGTTGAGCAAACGTGAAGACGAACGCGTCAAGCTTTAGTGATGAGTTGTGTTGCGATAAATATGAAAAATAATTTACTTTTTCTTTTTTTTTAATTATTATTGTTAAAAAATGATAATTCCAAAACATCTTCTATAAAAAAAGCAAAGCGAAAAAAATGTTAAAAAACGATTTTTCGTAAGACATGCGCTACTTTTAGTACATATAGCCGTTTAAAAGTAGTCGGCATATAACAAACAGTATACACCATAGACACACAAACACACACACACACACACACACACACACACACACACACACACACCGCTCTTGAGGGGTTATATCGTAGATTACTTTACGACCAAGAGTTTGCAGCTGAAGCAAGAGCTAAGCAAAAGAGAAAGAGAGAGAGAGAATAAGCTCGTCGCATTTTCGTGGGGTGGTATCAGCTGCGACTCCGCGGCTACCAATAGGGTCTAAGGTTACTCGCACATTTGAGATTCTACATAAGCAGGGTGTGCGACGTCATCCCCCTAACTGTTTCTCTTTCTCTCTCTCTCTCTCTCTTACCCTACTCTAATGCGAGTTAATAATATTCCCCTATTTTTTTTTTTTTTTTTTAAAGCGCCGCTATTTTATTTATAAGTTATACCGGCCGTGTGCTCTCTCGTATATAGTATAGTCGCGCGCATAAAATTTCAGGATATTCCCGTGTGCGATCTCGCCTCTTTTACTATATGTATATATATCTAACATATACTCGAATTTAAAACACAAGATGCGTGGTAAGCATTACTTTTCGCTTCGCTTACCAGGGGTAGGAGAGAGAAAAAGAGAGAAAGTAAGATCGAAAAGCTGAATGATAATAAAGTAGTGTGAAAATACCTTGGAGTTTCTCTTAAAAAATATATATCAATTTCTTATGTATCGATTCGACGGAGGATAAACGATTTTTTATGCTCGTAAAAGATGTGACGTTGGGCTTCAAGCATATCAAAATATCCCTGACACCGTTAAATCTATACACACTTTGTATAAAAAATAATTTAAGCTATATCCTATACGTAGATCATCTCTCATATAGTCAAATAGTAGTATCGTTTCTTAAAAAAAAATAATATTTTTCAATTTTATTCAAAAAGTCTTTTTCTCTTCATTTGTTTCCTTAAAGTTGAAAATTTAAATAGCCATCACATAGAGCCCCAGAAATACACAAGTATAAATTCTCCTCGCACATAGCCAATGTTCTCTCTCTCTCTCTCGTCCTCTCAAGCTCAAACATAAGTCGCTTAGGACAGGCCGCAGTGACTGGGTCATTACGTTCTAGTCCACCACACTTATATATATATATATATACACACGAGAACGAGCAAAATGGTTCACTCGACAAAACCTTCGCATTCACGCCTGTCGTGACACACACACACACATACCTTTCCCTCCTATATATAACACTACTGCGGCCGCGTAATCGCTGTTCGATGGCGCGGTTACATACATACATACATATATTCAAGCACCCTTATTGCAGTCTTGGTATAGCCGATGTCTTTAGGGATTGCTACTGGTGCTGTTCTAGCCGCGCAGCTAGGAGAGTCGAACAAAGACTCACGCGGCCAGCAGCAGGCTGCGCGTTGGCGTAACCACGTTCACCGGACAAAAGCCGTCCGCGACGGTAATTATCGTACCTCCCTCCCTCCTACCTTTTCTCGCTCTCTCTCTCTCTCTCTTTCTCTCCATCACTCGCTTGCTCGTTGCTTCGTTCGCGGCACTTAGTACAGTGGAAAACGAGGATGGAGGGTGAGTAAGGAGTATGCAGTGAAAAGAGAGAGAGAGAGAGAGAAAAGACACGCTGGAAGCCTGGTGCGGGCGCTGACTGGGCTTCCTCGAGAGTTAACGGAGAGTTACCCCCCTTTACTCCTTCCTTTACTCCTGCCCACTCCTTTCCTCTCTTCGAAAGCGGCAGCTGCCAAAGCGCTGCTGGACAAACTTTCCCGGTAGTAGGTAGTAGTAGTAGTCGGCTGGGCTTCTCTCTCTCTCTCTTTCTCTCTTGGTTGCTATGTTAGCACACCGAAGAAACTTTCCCCATTTCCAGTAGGCTTTCTTTGACTAAGGGCTAGGAGAGGAGCTTGACCGGCTGCTACCAGCTAGCTCCTGGGTATAAAAGCTAGCTCAGCGGTGAAGCTTAGAATGTCCAGACCACCCCCTACCCCCTATACCCTAACTTCGCGAGTACTACGAGAAAAGCTCAGGCTGGAATGTCGTAACGTAGACGACGCTAATCACTCAAAGTGTATGATATAGATATATTTGCTGATTTTCTTTTGGCTTTGGGTTGAAATAAAAAAATTTCGCGTTATGTTTTTGCTTGTTTCATAATGGTACTCTTTTTTTTTGTTTCTTACTGGATGGTCTTTTAGTTGGACTGATGTAATGAGTGGGAGAGGGTGGTTTGTTACTTTTTTTAATGTAAGTTATGCTTTGATCTACATCGGTGATTGTGCTGCTTTGGCTTGTCTTTTTTTTTAGTCTGATAATCAAGAGCGACTTTGAGATGCTGTAGTATTGTAAATAATGAATATTGCAAAGTTGTATCTCTCATTGTTGTTTCAAAAAGTTAAAGAAAAAGGCAAGTAAGAGCGAAATATTTCATTTATACTTATGCCCAAACAACAATTTTCATATTTTTTCACAAAAATAATCTTTTAATACTGAAATACTAAAAATAAAAAATAAAATGATATTCCAGATGGCAATTATACCGCATACATATACGCACAAGCGAGTAGGCGGTAGTAGAACTTCATCACACTTACAAACCCCTATCCAAGCCGCGAGAACACGCAACGAAAACGTCATTTCGCCGGGAGATCGCAACCAATTACAGGATTTTCCGGAAGAACGGCTCGAGATGCGCGAGGAGGTAAGCGTGTAGTATAAGATAGAAAGACAGAAAGAGAAGGAAACGTCAGGCTATAGCTACAACGCTTATATTCCTTCCAGACGGCGCCTTCTTCTTCTTCTTCTTCTTCCCCCATCCACTCATCGTACGCGTTTTCTTACCGTATGCAAATCGCAAGGAATCCCTCCCCCTTCCCATATCCCCCTTCTAACAATCTATCCCCCACGCGAAAATCGCGACGGCAAACCAGAGGGGGGGGAATATAAGCACACGCGAGAAAAGCTCAAACCCACTCTCTCACATTCAGAACCACTCGTTTCTTCGCTCATCCAGCTTTTCCACGGCTGTCGAGCGAGCAACGAATGGAAATCGCTTTCACTCTTGGAATCTAATCGCGAGCTGAACTGTGGGGATGAAGTGGCAGATTCGTGAGTTTTCGTTTTTTTTCTCTTCTTTTTTTTTTTGCTTAACTCTATTTATTTACCTTTGCCTGCTGCTGTTGCATTAGCTGCTCGTCACTCGTAACTGTTTTTTTTTTTTTTTACATTGGTTTACAATTTTTTTTATCACGCGTAGATGTTTTGAACAGCCGTCTACTTTCTTGTATTTATTTCGCTATGGACGTATTTCATTATGTCAGCTGCGTGACGCTGCTTTTTTTTTTTTTTTTAATACACGTGAAATTAAAATTACATCCTCATTTGCATCGGGTAATGGGAAAAAGAAAACAGTCGACGCGCCCTGCTCACGCCTTCTTCATCCGACACTCGAAGATGCTCTATGTAGCAGCATCAGCCTCTCTTGATTCGTTTACTCCAAGGATTTTGCTTTGAAAAATATGCTACCTTGGACAGTGAGGAATTATAAAATAAGGACTACGAACGAGATTTAAAGTTGGAAAGTGATTTACCATTTTAAAATTTTTATTATATCGTTCGAAAGAAAAATATTTTATCGTGTGTTCAATGAGAAGAGAAAGAATAATTTTGAAATTAATATTAATAGTATTCAAAATTATTAGCATACTATAAATTCATTACTCTGATGTACTATCTGAATAAAAATTTAAGTCAAATAATATTGAAAACTAAGAAAATATTTCTTGAAATTTCAAGCAATTTTAAAACCAGACACCTATTATTTACAACAATCAATCTGCTTAAAAAAATACCCGAACATCAAGATCGTCCTATTTTATTTATACGCCATAGAACATCGTTTTTACAGATAACGATCATCTGCCTCGGTTAAAAATGAACAAAATTTGCTTGCCACGAAAAGAGCAATCAACTCTGTCACACACATGTTAAAGCAATTCGTTCCTACAAACTTTTTATTAATTCGACGACGAGTGAATTATTGATTTCTTTCCCTTAGCGACTCGTATCAGTCTTATAGTCAAACTGCCAGCGTTTCTTTACTTTTTACACTCACCGAAAAAATCGCGACGATTTTTCAGAGACGGCTCAACTGTGAATACGGGGTGAAAAGCGGATCTCCGTAGGGATAACTTAAGCGGATGCGATGACATTTCTTCTTTTTTTTTTCTTCAAGTTAAGATCTTGGTAACGCGAGCTTTAAGTCGCGTTTTTTTTATTTTAACTTGACTGATTATCATCAATATGTAAAAAGTGTTTAATTTTTAATAATTAAAAAGTCAAGATTTTTAATCATCTAAATAAAGCTAAGAAAAATCCACATTAAAATTTTTTTATTCAATTTATTTAACACCGAGTAAAAAAAAAATATCGATGATCTTCCACTAACATCACATATATCTCAATAGCAATATGTCATTCACTAAACTTTACAAAACCGCTTTCCCCAAGGTAATACACAGAAGAGAGAGGAAAATAGATAGAGGAAGAGAAAACGATAGAGAGAGCGAGAGTCCAGTATAAGCCAGTAAATTTGCTCGGTTACCAGAATCGTCGTCTCCCCCTTACGATCATCGACATACGAAATATCGACTGACCCTCTCTTCGCATCAGAGTAAGAGAGACTGTTGGTCGGTCGTATTGGTCGGAAGATGCGCCTTAAGCTCGTTGCGTTCACCCATCCCTTAAGAGCAAAAGAGAGAAAGGGAACTGGCGCGTTATCTCTTATCGTAGAAGCGAAGAAGGATACAGCAGTCCAAGTAAGAGAGAGAACCTCGTCTCCATCCGGCGATTGGGGGGTAGGAGGAAAGAGAGTTTACAAGACGCAAACAGCTTAGGATGTAATACGCCGATAAGATCGGTACTGCTATCCTTACTTGGTCCGGCCTTTCCGATCGCCGCCACCGCAGCCATCGTACCCACTGAGAGCAAGGCTACAGGAGAGGAATATATATATATATATATATATATATATATATATATATATATATATATATATATATATATAGAAATTAATATAACGGAGAAGGAGGTCGGAGGGCAAAAGCCGACACAC
>JAPYZE010000167.1:0-66119 GCA_030522805.1 Leptomastidea abnormis | reverse complement strand
CGTCGTATATGCAACAGCTATGCTTATGTACAGTAGCTATAGTTTTATTGTATGTACACGTAATACTACAGTAGTTGCTTGCTGGTATGTAAGAGAGATTCTTTAGAGGATCGATTTTATTACATAGAAACTCTTGTTTAACTATAATAAATTAATTTTCATAAAAATTTCTTATTTACCTCTCGAAGTTATAATTATTATTTAATTATTATATTTAATATTAATTCAATTAAATTTACCTTATTTTGTGAATATTAAAATAGTTTGAAAACAAGATTTATCTATTTTAATTTTAACATAACACGTTTTACAAGTAAACTCTTCGAATATCTTATAATATAGGTACCTATAGAAAAGTGCATTGCACTTTATAAGAGACTTAGAGAGAGACTTAGAGAGAGAGAGAGAGAGAGAGAGAGAGAGAGAGAGGACGTCTCTGATATGTTACAAAACATCATTAACATATAACATCCCACATGAATGTATACCCATATAGATTAACTTAAGAGAAAAACACAAGTTCTTTTATACACATATGTATACGCGCTACACATGCATCATGAGAAGTTTCACACATTTTTTCAATAACCGTTTGCTGACTATATACCTACTGCACAATAGTCTCTTCTCTTGATGATCCTGGTACTTTTTCTTCCGGATATATTAGGTATAACTATATTTCATATCTTCCTTATGTCTATTTTCAGTTAGAGTAATAGAAAATAAGATTCACATGTCACATTCAATTTCATAAAAAAATAAATAATAAATTTTCAAAATTATATTAAAATAACCAATAATTGTCTGTACCATCTAAAACCTGTGTAATTATACTACAATCAACAAAAATTTTTAAATTTGCCAAATTAAATCATCTTTTGTCGGGGATATATGTACAAATTCATAAATACACATATAATAGTTATATTTTCTTTACCATGCACGTGTGTAATCCGCTATTGTATTGAAATATAACGCATACATATATAATGTCAAGGTTGAACTTGCAAGCACACAACAAACATCCGCGACAACAATTCAAATAACTATATCTACTACGAGGTGCTATATCAACATTGTGTGTTGTATACCTACCACAATGGGTTAAAATTAATTAAATTCACGAACGAATAGCTTTTAGCTGTATTTTATTGAGTTCTATCTATCTATCTACATTTGAAGGTCTACACGTGTGAATATATACTTATTGGAGAGTGGAATTGAATTGTTGCCGACCGGAAATTTTAAATCTAAGGGCAATTATACGCATTTGCTGAATGTTTAAGGAAACAAATCAGTAGTTGATTATTCGTATGTAAGTAGGTATGTTGTGATATTAGGGAAAAAACATGTACGAATTGAGGAAGTAAAATTTCACTGATTACTTGCTATCGAACGTTAATGATGAGTTTGAGAATAAATGAGTACATTTTACTGTGTTGTTGTTTAAGGACTGTCAAATCAATTGAATAGGAAAATACATTAGTGCAAATAGATATTCTAAATTGTATAGGTAGGAGCTTTACGATAATTTAAAATTTATTTTAAATAATAAATTATTCTAATTTTACCAATTAAGTGTAATTATACCTATATAAAAAAATTGTTGGTATTCGAAAAAAAAAAATAATAATAATAAATCAATAATTAAAATTTATATATTTTTTTTTATTCCATCACAAGTTTATGTAAGTGAAATCTTAAAATTATACCTATATGTGGGAGGTGAGAAAACCTTTTATAGTACCTATACTTTACAAGAAAAGCAAGTTTACATTTTAAGATTACCTATAAGAAAGTCTTTTCCTGTAAATTATAAAAGAAATAGCCTATCTTCATATAATGTTATGTCTTCATAAAAGTTAAATTTTAAAAAGCTAACACACAACTTTCTTGTGAATAACAATTTCCCCTTTTTTTATTCACAACATATGTAATACGTAATATACTCATTTTCTTTCAAAATAAACCTACCATAAATATATTACATAGATTTATTTTTTATTCAAACAAACTATTTACTAACGATGAAAATTAAATTAACTCTTAATTTGTATTTAATTTAAATACAACAAAATTAAATAAGCACAAAATTTATTTACTACCATTTAAACAAAAAACAGCTATATATCTCGCAAAAACAACTTCCATCATATATATACATCTATCTTTTTCGCGATTAGAGTGTCACACAATTCTCCGACATACTTATGATGATGTACAAACAGGAGTGCCGTAAACGATGTCTCTCTTTGGGCGCCGGACGATAGTACGCCCACGTACTCGACACAATTATACATATCTATTCTCTCTCGTCGTATGTGTCGTGTTTGAAAGTCTACTCCCATATATACTAAACACGCGTCTGTATATATTCGATTATTGCTCATTGGAATGCTTGTGTATGTGTGTGTGTTTTTTTTTACTTGGCAGATGGTAGATTGAAGAAATGAAAGGAAGTAGCTGTATAGTGCTGAGGAAAAAATTAAAAAATAAATACTGGAAAAAAAAGTTAGTGGGATAACTTGTAATTGCAGACTACTTTTTTTAAGGATAAATGAACGTAATCGATTTCTGTAATCGAAAAAATTACTTGTAATTATCTCGGGTATTGAGAAGGAGAAAATTGAAGAATATAGATAATTGAAAATGATTAGAAGGATGTATGGAATAAACGCGAAATACACTTTTATATGGATGCTGCAAGTTCGATTTATAGTATTGGATTAAAAATATGTGTTTGAATGGGGTTTTGAGATTACTGTAAATAAGGCTTATATTAAGCTTGTACGGATATACACTTGGTTGATCTGATTTGGCTTTATTCGTTTTGAAATGTGTGAATGTTCTAAGATATGTAGGTAATATTGGATTTAAATTAATTATGATTTTTTGATTGATAAATATAATATTTTTCATTTAAATTACAATTTATTTTAAAAAGAAAAAACAAATTTAATATCTAATTATCTATATTTCTTATACTTATGATATATCAAGAAAATGTGTTTTCTTTTTTGTGAATTTTTTCTTTTCACTGCGGTGTAATAATAAAGATTTAGTGAATATAAAAGGAGGCTTTATAGTTTTCTTTTTTTTGTGTTTATATAAAAATGAAAGTAATTGTCAAGAAGACAAAAAAGGAAAACAAATGAAAAGAAGAAGAAAAAAAGAATAAGTCTGTATTTATATATACCTTGCGAAAATAAAAAAAGTACAATGAAAATAATGACGAGGCAGGGATATATGATAAGAAAGTATAAGCTTAAAATTTTGATTAATTATACATTTCTTTCAATCCTCTAGCAAATTATTTTATTTCTATCTTGACCTTCACAATTAATCTTCATAAAAGTACCACGAGCACCGTTAAAAAAAAAAAAAATTCAGCAAAAGCATCAAAAACGAAAAGACTTACTTATCAAATTCGCAAAAGCATCTCTCTCTCTCTCTCTCACACAAATACCAAAGTACGAAAAAAATCAACTTTTTAAATATACTTATATATATTCTACCTTTAGGTACATATATACTACCTCACACATAGACTCACCTCACAAACAAAAGACCAGCTCTCAAAAAAGAAAGAAAGAAAGAAAGAAAGAAAAAAAAGGAACAGCTTTGCATCGGTAGCTGGGTCGAGCAGAGAGAGAGAAAAAGGAAAAAGAAGAGCAGACTTTAACTTAGCAGCTACCCCCGAGCAACAGCTGCGCGTGCTTGATAAGAGGGTATGTGAGAAAGAGAGAAAGCGCAGGTATATAAAAGTAGTCGAGGGGTCAGGGTAAAGGGACCGGTGGGTAAGCTTTGTATTTTTATGTGTGTCTGTGTATAAGAAAACGTGTATGTATAAGAGAAAGGTATAGCGTTCGAGAGTAAAGGTGTCGTTCTCTTTTTTTCTCTGATGTTATTTCGTTATATTTAAGAATTGGTCAGGTCTTCTTTTTTTCTTTTCGTTGTAAAAAGGTACATTACCGTTAGCAACCCTTTTGGTATTGAAAAAGTCGATCGTATACATGCACGAAATGGGTTGATAATATACAGTTGTGACACTGTCAATTAGAAATTAAAATATAAAGCTTTTGATATTTTTTTTAATGATTTTTAAAAATAAATGTTTAAAATATAAATTTAATTTTTAATTATTTATTGTAATAATGTACAAACTAAGTATACCCTATTTGTTAAAAAAAAAATCGATGTTTCGTATATGTATACTTATGGGAATCGATTGACTTTGCTCTTTGTATTAATAATTCCGATCAAAGACCTCCACGATTCTTTAAATAAAGCCCATGTCTTTTCTTCTTATAAAAAGTGAATATAGGTACCTATAATAGAAAAAGAAAAATCAAAGACGTAATTATATATAGTCATTACTTTTAAAAATTGATCATACTTTTTCAAATTATTGAAGTTGATTGAATAATTAGAAAAAAACAATAATACAATATGAATCTGCAACGTAATTTTATGTCGATTGGATTATTAAAAATATGAAATTAAAAAATAAATTCTCTGACTGCGTCTGGTATCATTAATATTCTAAAATATACAAAATATTTGGAGGATATTTTATTAAAATTTGCAATCTCTATTCGAAGGCTTCTTGTTGTGTCCATTAAAATTATCCACAACTACAGGCATAATATGCAAATACTATATTCAATATCGAAATTCTTTCTAATCCCAAGGCTTTTAATAGTTCCAATCACAAATCTATATACTATTGCCGAGGCCATCTGGGTAAACCTACAAGGTAAAAATATTGTATTAGACAACAATAATATTGAGAATAGTCATCATTAAAACAAATAAATGCAATATAAATATATAAGGTCACATCGAAGTATACTAATATACATAATCATCGTCCTCCAGGGAATTTTACCACCTTCTCGTTATCAATCACACGTATTTATAACACTTTTCTACGTGTGCTACCATATATTATATACCACAAGGGAAAATAAAACAACACGTGTGTATACCTAGGGATCGATTTCAACTCTCGATTGTTTGTCTCACTGTGCTCTATATACTCTTCTATATCAATACGTTTTCTTCTCTATGTACGTTTTATACAATGTATGAGTTCGTTAAGGCCATCATTGTTATCAGGGATTTATGATGCCTAATACGTGAAAAGACGGAAATGTCTATTTTTTGCTGAAAAATGTTTTTTTTTTTTTTTTTTTTGTATGTGGGTCTGGAAGTTTGATAAGGAACTTGTTATCGGTTAGTAAGTTATGACGTGACTTTTTTGTGAGCATTGGTATATAATTTTTACCTGGAATTAAAAAAAAAAAAGTTAATTGTAGGTAGAATTTGAGGACAAATGTTTTGACCTTGATTGTTAAACAATTTTTTATTATTTTTTCTTTTTTTTTAATTTATAATATAAAATTCAAATTTTTTAATTTTTAATGAAATTTAGGTGACGAGTATAATATCAAAATTAATGAGCATATTTGCGTAGTAATTAAAAAAATTATATTATATGAAAAGAAACCTCGAGGACTTGTGTACATAAAGGGAATAAATAGGAACGTTTATAGCTGTACTGTTTACTAAAGATTATTTTTAAATTGCTTCAAATTTATCCACATTTTAATTAAACGCACAATAATCAGTAAAGATTTTATTAAAAAATAAAAAAATTATCTAATGCTAACGTGAGAATACTTAATCCAAGAACAAATACTATTCCTTTACCTTTTTCTTCATCTTCATACCTTCTTTCATTGATATTTCTATTTTATAAAAAAAATCCATTTTTCTTATCTTTACTTTACTACATTTTGTCTTCTTACTTTTTATTTTTATTTTTTGTTGGTCACAATTTTTTATCTTAGAAAAAAAAACTCAAGCCTTACGTATTATATCTTCCTAAAACTTGAAAGTCATTTATATAAACTTACAACTCTATCATCTACCTGATTTCGCTCAACCCATATATATTTACCTTCTTTTTAACCCATCAATCTGAGTCATCTTTACTAGATAAATAATGTACATACACAGTTTATGATATACGATTCGTATATTCATGATAAATAGTCGTTCATAAATTTATTTTTTCTAAAATATTATCATGCATATCCTTCAATAAAAAAAATCTAAAAAAAATAATCACCCAAATATTAACATTTCAATTACAAAAATTAAAAAATTTAATACAACACGCAAGCTCATCAGACCCTAAAAAAAGTATAACAACCAACCGAGTTTAAACTATAAGTACTTAGTCATTTCTAGCCTTATTCACAAACACATTCTAATATAATAAAAAAAAAGGCAAGCATCTTCCTCATCTAAAAGCACACACACACGCGTTCTTGGCGTTTATTTCGCGACGTTATACCCACCACCCCATTATAAACCAGAAGCGTGTGTGTCAAAACTAGGTCAAGCGTGTAGCATATATATATATATATATATATATATATATAGATACTACCTTTAAAGCACACACCTAAAAGCTCAACTTTCTTTATCCTCCCCTTCCCTCCTTTCTCTCTACTCTATTCTTTATTTTCCTTTTATTCGAGAGTCACGTAAATCCAACTGTCTTTTTGTTTTTGTCAGTGTCTCAAGAGTCAAAAAAAAGGTTTTGATCGTTACTTTTTATAAAGCTCAAGCTTTTAAAGTCGTACGGTAAGAGACAGATCTTTCAAGTGTTTTCTCGATGGGTTTTTATTTGTAAGGGTAAAAACTTGACTATATACTCTTACTCATTGATTTTCTCTCTCTCTTTCTTTCTTGAAGAGTTACTTTTAGCTCGGAAAAATACTTGGTAGTTTTTTTTAGGATCTCCAAGTCTATATACGTGGTGGTATAGGTAGGTATATTGCCTTTTATCGAGAGGTTTCTATCTCTTTTTTCTTTCTTGCTGACTTGGTCTACCTTTTTAAGAACAGTGTATGTTGTCTGACGATCAAGTTATATACACACACATATAAGAGAGAGACATAACTTTCTTCAAATAAAAAAATTGGTTGGTAAAAGCTTTAGTTGAAACTTTTTCTTGTATTATATGTTTGTGATGTTTATTTAATTAAGGGATTATAAGTAATATTTTATTATTTTTCTTTTTATTTTATTTTTTTTTTAAAGAAAAGCTTTCGATCAATTTGATATATTATGTTCTTGAGTCTAATGTCAAGGTTGAATTGAAAGAAATCAGCTCTATTGATATGAACCCGAACAATGAGTAGTTTGAAAAATTGTATAGAAGCTTTATACCTGCTATACCTATTCGATGTCTTTTCGTGATGCAGCCTATTACGAAAGAACTAATCGTTTCTAAAGCTTATCTCTGCTAATTAAAGTTCAGTCAATATTTTATGTGTGTATGTAGGTTTAAAAAAAAAGCTTGCGTGTATTTTCCTCATTTTAGCGTTTATTTTCCTCTAATTTCGAATTTTTTAAAAAAACACACGCGATGTTAAAGCAAAAAATCGTTAAACAAAATTTTTTTAATATTTTTTTTTATAAAACGTTTATCTAACTAATTTATTATTATCAAATAAGCACAATTTGTGATATATAACAGGTCAAATAAATTATACTAGGATATAAATGTACATAATTGTTCTCTTGTAATAACTTAAACGAAGAAGATATGTACAGCAGTATTATATATATACAATAGCGAGATAGGCTTATTTAAATGAAGTTTATAATTGCCAAGTCGCAAGTGTAATTTGTTGCTCCAATTTATACCAAGCAAACGAGAGATATAAGATCTTTAAAATGACACACACACGTGCGTTAGAATAATCGTGTGGTGGTTATCATCATATGCAATTATAATTGTGTGTTACATAAATTTTTCTTTTAAAAATAATTTTTGTGTTTAATTTAAAAATAAAAAAAAATATTATTTTATTATTTTCTAATATCGACTATCATTAAATCAGTTTTACACATTAATGTGTGTGCTTTCAGGTGGCGTGGGGTACAGCAGTAATGGAGCTGCAAAGCTGGCTTCTCTATCACCTTGTGGCCGTGAGCGACTGCAATCAAGGTACATATATATAACTTTGGCTTCTCGTGACTCTTAAGTCTAAAATCAATTATACAGCATATATGCATATATATGTGAGGGATATCGTTGTCAAAGACGAAATTTAATTTACTTTGGATCCAGCGAATTATTACTTCCTTATTTACTCTTGAGAAAAATATATAGAGAGTTTGAGATTGAAGGATATATGAAGATCGATAAATGATATATGTGTTTATTTTTGTTATGCATATAATATGCAATTGGATAGTTGTTGATACAATTAATTATATTTATTGAAAAAATTTTTGAAAATTTTATTGATGATAGTATTAAATGAAAAATATTAATTTAAATTTTACGAATTTATTAATTTAAAGTAATGAAATAAAAGTGTATCAAATCATACAAATAATGCATACACATTCGAACACACACACACACACACACACACACACACACACACACACACACACACACACACACACACACTTTTTTCATTATTTATTATTTTAATTTAATTTATTTTTTCTTCACATAATTATTATTTTATTTATGTTTATGTGTAAAACATCAGGATTATTATTTTTTTGTTTTGTTTTATTTCTTTTTTAGTTTATTGAGTTGATTTAGCCTATGTTTGGACACTTTCATCTGCTGCACCTTTATTATTATTATTATTTTTGATAATTGTTTTTTTTATCATCTCGAGGAATCTGTGGCCCACTGATGTCTGACGGTAAGTTTATTGTAAAAGCTTACAACACTTTTTACATTTACAGTACCGTTAAAAAGTGCTTGTGTATATAAATATCGTAATATCATCTCTTAACATTTTGTTGTTGTAAAATTTAATATTGTTTTATACTTAAGAAAACAGTATAATTGAATTATCTTTGATAACGATGACTTTTAAATCTTTGATGCAACTTTTTATATATAAAACAAGCACTTGAGTACACATATATATCAAATAAGAGCGCGTGAACGTGATTCAAGAGCAGGTCGAAATTTAAGTTTCTATTTATACAAATGATAAAAAACAGTAGACGACTGTTGTTAGAGCTAATCAGAAATGACTCATATCTATAGCGATATGAGTAATGAAATTTTTTTTATTTGATTTCTTTTTTTTGTTAGCTTAGATTGGAACCTTTAAAATCTATTAATCTAAATGTAAATTTTTTTTTATGTTTATAAATATAAATATTTCTTTATTTAATGTTTATAACGTTTTAAATATTTGAATAATAAAAATTCCATTTCAAAATTATGATTTCTACGTAGTCAATATAAGCATAAAGCTTTTTATCAAAATTCTTATAAAATAAAATGATGTGTATTTCATTCTAAAATTACATTGATCTTTATAATGATTAAACGTATTCATACATAAATATTTATCAGGCATCTTTAAGAAAAAAAAAAGTATATAATATCTGTTATCCTTATCACATGTATCGTGATGAGTTGTGCAATTTTAGATTAGCTTTAGCTCTCAGATATATTACACTATTGTTAAATTTATTTCTCAGTGTGTTGTTAGCTCACTGTAGAGTTAAAACGTTGCTTTTAAATTTTATATGTATAATGTATGAATGTGAAGATTTTGTATTTTGTGAGGCAATGCAACCAAAATTATCTTCAAGTGAGTATTGTTTTTAAAAAAAATTATTATTTTTTTTTAAAGAGCACTATATTTTTCCATTAAGTGGTTTAATTTTAATTTTATTTAAATTTAATGTTTATTTGAAAGCACAACAACCATTAAACACACAAACAAATAATCAAATTGAACCAACAAATTCAATCTCACAATCAAAAATAAAAAAAAAAAACACCCTTTTCTATATCAACAGTGATGCAGTCCGCGGCTACAGGTGGTGGAATATATCCAGGCAGCGGCAGCACAATGACAACAACAGCAACAAACACATCGTCAATAGGTACAGCATCAACAGGGAGTAGAGCACGAGATTTTGGTCTTAGAGCTCAAAAAAAGCTCTTGGGTCGATTTGCATCTTCCTCAGCTGGTCGCTCGTTATTGATTGACGATGCTACCACTTCGCTTCTTGATAATTTGTATAGGCTGATGGAACGTGCTACTCGTACGAGTCAACAGTTGGATAAAAAGCAGCCTGAAAAGGTGCTTAAGAATATTGTTAAATTGTCGATCAAGGTCAGTAAAAAGTAGGGTGTGGTTTGTAAAAAGTGTAGAAAAAAAATTTTAAAGATAATGATCGATTTAATTTTTTTTTTTATAGATTGGTCTACTTCATAGAAATCAACAACTCGGTCCATCCGATGCTGCTAGAATGGACGAAGTACGTCGAGCTTTACGTGCAACAGCAATGGCTGTGCTTTCGTTTTACGAGCTTGAATTCAGCTACGAACGAGCCTATCTATTAAAATCACTCGAACGATGCAGAACCGCAGTACACAATTTAATTAAACCACATCTCACGGATAAATCACAAGAGAGATGTGATCAAGTTTTTGATTTTCTTACTCATCAAGATTTTCTTGAACCTGTATTTGCTACGGATTCGGAATTACGGCCTGTACTTGGTTCACTTGTGGCTGATGTTAATAAAGCTCTTGAAAATGGACAGCTGTGATTATATTACTTTTTCTGGATATAGTTTTAGTGAACGTACTTTTTTTTTGTATAAAGTTTATTTTTTAATTTTTAATTTAAGATAAAAAGTTTATTTATTTTGATGAAGAAAAAGCTATATTTAATTTTTTATTTAGTAAAAATAAACGTTTTTTTTTTAAACAACAGTTATTTTAAGTAAGTTAAACATGGTACACAGTTCAAATAAAAGTTGAGCAAATATAAAAAAATTAAGGAAAATAAACCCATTTGACTTTAGTTTATTTTAATCGATGAAAAGAAAAAGTCAGTAAATATACCATTTGAAGTGACAGTGTCATAAATTATTTTCCAGTCATTCGCAATAAAAGACCAATGCAAATAATCTTAGCTTATATAGTTGAAGATATTTTGGTTCTTTTTATTCTTATGGAGAAAAATCGATATCGTATGTGTGTAAGAGATTAATCGAAAAAATCGTCTATATTGGCATTCACCTGCTACTAAAGTAATTAAACTTAAATACGACCAATATCAAATTTCACGATTATTCTCGTTCTCTTGAAACAATTTAGAGAAAATTAAAAAAAAATGATATGATGATAATGTGATTTATTTTTTTTCTTTGTAGTAATACGATGTTTGTAGTTGCTTGAAAATAGCACACAGGAAAAAAAAATAGTAGTCTATAACTATTTTGGAAATAGAAAAAACATTAATGTCATTATTAGATTGTATTACGGAGGCATAAGATACTTTTTAATATTCGTATTGAAGCATGTGTGTTTGTAGTAAAATTTTATTCCTTAGCATGAAAGTTTACACTATATATTAATTTATGTAATTGTGCCGAAAATAATTAATAGAACTGTACATTAATTTTAAAAAATTTTATAGTAAATACTCAAAGTATTAATTATTAAAAAAAATTTGAATATTTTTTTTTATTTCAACAGTGACATTGCATATATAAAAATTGAATTGAAACTATGAGTTTCATGTAAATTTACAGCTCGATAAGAAAAATATATTATTAAATTTGTATAAAAAATATAATTATGTTACTGAAGTGCGATAGTACATATGATAGTACATTTAATTGTATAATCAAAAACGATGAATTATAAATGGTACATATCCGTTTTTCCAGGTATTTTTAAATAAATTTATGTATCACCTTATAGCTGTGAATATTTGCTTGCACAAATAAAAAGAAAAAAAGAAAAATAAAAAGATAGTCGTTGTTTAGACAAAATATAAATGCCTTAACTTAAAGCAGGTATTTTTAAAATAATAAAAAGATAAAGACTTGAGTGCATTAAATTCAAAATTGAAAACTGTAATAATCGATTTTTAATATCAAACATAATTTTGAAAATATACATTTACGATATATAAGACGATATGATTCATTATTAAAAATTAAAATTTTTATTAATTTTATTGAAAGAAAAAAATATTTTTCACTCACGAAAAATCAATATGATACGTATATCTAAGAATTTTGACCACTTTTTGTACGAATTAATGAAAATTAAAATTTTAAATTATATGTATAGATTTTAAGAAAGAAATGTTGATGTATTATAATGTGTAGAGCTAATAAATTATTTATAATAAAAATATAATAATATGTATAAATATTTATTTAATTTTATTTTTATAAAAGTAGAACGGCAGGTATATAAGGAAGATATAAAATGAAAAAAATAATGTTATCTTATTATAGCGAGTAGCTTGCTACTTTTATTTTATTTACAATTTCACCGGTCCAAAGCGCTGTTCGATTACAGACTTTATCGGTAGAATTATCGTTACTGCAAACTTTGTTTCTATTTTTTTTTCTTATCATTCACACAGCATATAAAATAACACGTCACAAACAAATATAACGATACAGATAATACATACTTTTAATTGGTTTCACCTTTTTCATTCCCTTATTTTCCAATAATTATTTAAACTTTTTTTTATCAGTCATGTTTTCTGCTGCTTTTTCGTCATGTAGATATTCACAACTTTATTATTTACCAGTCTTATTTTTGTTATTATTTACTATTGCGCTTTGTCAGGTAAAAGTGTTTTTCTAATTCAATTTTTTTTTTTATTTGTTAGAAATACGCTTTTTTTAAGAAATGGTGATTATTGAAAATCGTTAATTGGCCATTAATGAATTTAGGTATAAAAAGATTCATGTTAGCCATTTAATTACCTAATCAAAAGTTTTACATACAATAGTTCTATTAATTCAGTATTCAATTATAAAAACAAATCATTTTATCGTTTCAATTTGTACAAAATCACAGAAATATCCTAATTATAATTTTTAGTAATTTAAAATTACAATTTCTAATATTTATAATTCTTAATAACTACCTATTTTTGTGATGTATTGCATAAGACATTGATTATTTAAAGATTTACACTATATGAATATTAACATAGAGTAGCAGAATTACGTCTTTTGTCTATCCTCAAGACTTATGTTGAAAATAAATTTAAAATATTATATTTTTTTAAATTTGTTGTAAGCAACAGTCATATTATTAAAAAAAAATATATAACCAATATTTTTTATTAGAAAATTAATAGGAACGATCACCAGTTTATTATTGTAATATATGTTTTGCAAAGATTTAAATTCTTTTATTTAGCTTTCAAAATAGATATGAAAGATATTTTGAATGACAACTTCATGAATTGTATTAAAAAATTTTATTCAATTTGATAAAATCACGTTTGCAGTATGAAAAAGAATGGAACAACTTTAAGTGTACAATTACAAAATCGTTAACTAAATTTTTAGTTGATCGAAATTTATAACGTACATAAATATGATTTGTTGATGATTATCTTCTAAAAAACCCATCCATTCTTTCTCTTTCATTACAATATTTATATATTAACAAAAAACTATTAATTAAAAAAAAAAAGAAAAAATAATCAAAATTAACAAATTCTCCAAGCGATGAGGACAAGTGAACAAATTTACAATGAATAATGATTGTAACAAATCGTTATTTTCTTAATGTACATTCTTAAAAACTATTCAAGCTTAAATGAACACATATCTCCGTCAATAAATACAACGCTGATGAACGATATTCGATCGCTTGGAGTTTTATATATAATTCAACTTGGTGCTGTAAATGATGACACATTTTACAAAGCACATCGCAGTCATTTTTATTATAATTGGTGATTGCGATTTTTAATTTTTCTAATTTAATAATTTATCTAATCTTATGATCTATGGGTAAAATAACGGATTCTGTCCATTGCACTCGACCACACACATTTACACAATCACAGCTTACGCATCTTGTTTTTAGTTCTGCCAAACAAAAAAAGTGTTTTATGAGTTACAAGTGGCTTAAGAACCTACGTTGTTTCCACCACATTATCGACTGCCCTTTATTAAAATTTAATTCATTTTCTCATTTCTGTTGTCGATATTTGGCGAGAGATCATTTTTTTTAAACTGTATACAGGTCTTCATATCAAAGTTTTTTGCTTGGCATATTTAAACATTATGCTCCAGCACTTGGGCATTTTTATATATAAATTTACTATGTTGATTGATGTACCATTTACATTACAAAATGTAATACAGTATTCACAATATGTAGAAGAATAATATGTATATTATTTTTCAATAATCTTATGCTGGATACAGTGGTAGATTTCTTATCATTATAAAATGCATGTTATTTTAAAGAACTTAATTATTAAAAATATCACTTCAATTATTTCAAATTAAAGGTATGGATGCATAACTGATTTGAAGCATTTTAACTTATAATAACTTGTTTCAGTGTTCTCATTTTAAATTAACAACTCTTGTTAACAAAATAATGGTTTAAAATGTACAAAAATCCTTAGAAATGAAAAAAACCACTGTATATATTTTTGAACGCTAAACAAGTTCAAACATTTGATTGTGATAAGATATCTTACACAAATTCTATGTTCTACATTAAACTAATCCAAAGACTTGTTTAAACATTGCTTGCCATATATTATAAATTTAATTAAAAATGAATCTAAGATACGTCACTGGCAAGTCAAAGTATAAAACTTTGAGACAAAATAATGTATGTCAAACAGTATTCATGTTTTGAATAAGTCAATACATTGTACAAAATTAATTTACCCTATTAAATTAGGCTCTTTGCATCCAATACATTATACAATTCATACCTATAAATTTTTTAATATTTTTCTACAATTGTCGTGTAAAGTTCACTTATCTTGCACATAAACACGCCTCTTCTATTTAAATGCATATCACAAAATGTGAATAACACAATGTAAAAATACCAGATACATGTGTGATGAACTTGTACACTCATTGCCAAAGTCCTGCATAATTTCCATAAAGATTCATTGGAAGAGGACCACCTGCGCAGAAGAGACGTGTTCCAGACGCGTCATAACAATGTGTATAAATAGCAGGAGTGTATTTCACATTGTTAAAATTATCAATAAAATCTTCGTCAGGAAACTAAAAATATCAATATCCAAAATTATTTTTTTGTTTTAATGAAAATTGTATTAGCTATAAAAATTTGATATCTTACCACATAACCCTTGGAAGCTTTCAACATGACTGTTCTGTTAGAATTAATAGAAGACTCTAAATACTTTTGAGCTCTGATATCATAAAACATAAGCATTCCAAGCCCAGTTCCAATTGTTAAAATAGAGCCTTCAAAGCTAGCTGACCTTATACCACATCCACTATATCTATAATTTACACATTAAAACACATTATTTTCGATTATTTTATTCTTAATCCTTTTTAAAATTATCAATTTATAAAACAAAATCATTACCTTGATGGTACTTTTTTAATTGCTTGCAAAGTTCTAGCGTCTAAAAGTAATGTATACGATCGACAACCGATAGCATACAAACCGTCATCTTGTACCGCTATACAAACATTATCTTGGCATTGTGATAACTTGCGAGACATTTTCTGCTTGAATGTTTCAGCTGACCAGATGTGTATATAACTATTCATTGATAGAACAGCGATTTCTTTGAACGCTTTATTAAAAAGTAATGATCGCAATTTTTGAGCTGATTTACATTCTTTCGAAGCAACTGGCTGTATAAATCTGTATTAACAGAAAAATAATATTGTTTTTTTTTAAATGTCATAATTTAAACAAATACATAATTAAATAGTAAAATCTATATTACCTATGTGATGGAACTTCTGCTTTATCAGGAGCTTCAGATAAATCATTGTCTATGTGCCACAAACACATTTTTGTATCCTTAGACCCAGACACTAAAAATTGATCATCTATCCAGCACATATCATACACCCAATCTCTGTGTCCTTGTTCACCCACACAAACAGGGTCTAATGTTGGTAATCTGTATATTGCTATTTCTGTACTATTCCTACCACCAGTTGCTAATAATGATCTATCAAGAATAAATTTTAAAAAATAAGTACAAAAATAATTTTTGTTTAAGTGATTATTTTAAATTTAAAAAAAGAAAATTTTATGTAGTTAGATTATTTTAAATACCTTGATGGATTTATTTGAACAGAATGTATACCGGATTGTTGTTCAGCAATACCATTTGGTCCATTAGATGGATTTTGCCTCCCATGAAGCGATGGGATTTGGTCCAATTTTTGTGTGGCAACATCGTACACCATCAACTTATTACATTTAGTACCAAACACCACTTGTCTATCACTAAGCCACTTAGAACAAAACACCTTATTCATATTATTTAAACTAATTGAATATTCTTTAAACAAATCATGGCTTAAAATGTGCCGTGAACCAAATTCTTGGTTAATTTTACGAATTTCTCTAGTGTTTGTTTCTCGCGCACGAACATAGTCCACAAAGTTATATGATGTTCTTAAAAATTGTTTTCCATCCAATGCAGGTTCATCTTCATCATCACTTGATTCATAAGCCACAAAATCTTCTGGTTTTTCAGCTTTCCTGCTCCTCTCTGCTATTAAGGATTGTCTGAAAAATTAAAAGTATTAATAATTAGATAAATAATAAATATAAATTAGAAAAAAAAAATTCTTTTAAAAATAAATACCTTCTATTGTGCCGTTCTTGAAGTCGTGTGTTGTTTGCACATGATGGATATCTTCCATACACAGGCAAACGCTGCGTCTCAGCCATTGTATTTTAATGTTATCAGTATTTTTTTAATGAAACTTTGTATTACAATATATTCAGTTCTTGAGAGGCATTAAGATATCAAAATTTAATTATTGCTCTTCTCAGAGTAAACTTTATCAGGACTTTAGCAAATATTTCTGCATACTTGAAAAATTTGCTATGTGTCAGGCACAAACTTTAGCAGGGAATCTATTTATCATTTGCATAGTTGCATTAGTCCAGTAAACATCAAACATGAGGTATTAATATTATCTATAGAACCAAAAGATAATGCAATTAAAACCTTGATTTGTTCTTGAATAAAAATCAGTGCTTTCATCAATTTCTTCTGCAATAAAAAATTCCGTGTTTTATATCACAATAAAAATATTTTTTTAGTTTTCACACACTTAAATACTTAAAAACAATTGTAATTTGCAATATTTTTATTTACAAAAAACTAACTGCTTGTGTTTGTTAAAATTATTATAAACGCAGTTGCGCGTTAGAAAAAAAAAAAACATAAACAAAAAATCCTAACCAACATTTTCACCATATTAGTCAAAGTTAACTATATATACAAATCTCAGTTATCATATCATACAAGCTAAAATAAGCAATCAACACCTAATGAATTTAATTACACATATTTGGCAAAAAACAATAAACAGTCGACTATTAAAAAACCGGAGTCATGTCGCTTTAATAAAAAAAAAAAAAACGGACCTTCACCTGCTCCGGATCTTTAAAACTAGAATCAGAGATATAATTAAACAATCAATTCGACTTCGTGACTGGCTAAAATCGTAAAAAATATTAAGGATAGAAATATAAAAGAAAAATCATCGGCACGAAAATCGCCTATTTTTTTTTTTAAGGGTATAACAATAACAATAATAATTATAATATAAGAGGGTTGGCATGCATTACACCTATCCTTACCCTGAGATGAATCCGTAAGACGGTTGGATGCTGATTTTTGTTCTTGAAAAAGGTCTGGTCTGGGTATCCGTAAAATCAAGGTTGATGAAGCTACGGAGGATATATATTATATTCTCTTTCTTATATGCTTCTATCTCACTCTCTCTGTTAACACTTTTGTCTTTCAGGACGATCCTCTGCGCGGGTGCGGCTGTGGCTTAAGATTCACGACGTTTGAGAAAAGAATCGACGAACTTTAGCAACGCGATGATCGCGAGGATGCCTTCGTACAGGCATATCGTCCCTTTTAATTAACGCTATTAAAGCGTTATACGATTAAATATAGTTCTTAGGGTAAGCTTATACGACGGTATTGATACTTGATTTGCTGGAGAAGTTGTAAGTCTGACATTTCAACTACTACTACTCGTTGAACAGCTTTGTCCGCCATGTTGGTAATCTCAACTCTTGTGTGAGAGTGTCGTGTCGCTGTGCTGCTGCTGCTCCTGCCTGTGGTTGAGAATGCATGCGGATATAGGATAGGAAGCGGTGCAGCATCTCTTTTGCCTTGCATACTTTCAAGGGTTGGAGTTGGAGCAGTAGTGTGTATATTTTGTAATAGCGTAGGTGGCGGCTTGTATCGTTAAATTAGTTATCTGTTATTATCGATTATTGTTAATGTTGGTGATTGCTTTTTCTTTCACATCGATAAAAAGTATCTATAGTTTTCTTCTTTGTACAATTTATTAGCAAAGTGTAAAAATTTTTTGCTTTAGAGATTTTACTAATTGGAAAAAAGGGTATGTATTTGTTTATTTGTTTATGATAATTATAATATTGCCTCTTTTTTTCGTCAAAGAAAAATGTAAATTTATAAGTTGTAAAAAAATTTATTGATCATTATTAATATATTTATGATCTCAAAAATAATTCGCAGGAAAGATCAAATTCGTTATGTGAGTACTTTTTTGATTGTCATACAGGTACTATACCTATAGTTAGTATAGCGAAAAAAAAAATTATATACACCACAAAAAACAGGCCCGCATATTATTATAAAATAAGACGCACAATAACAGAGTCTAGCTCAATATATGAAAAATTTCGATTATTTGAACATTTGGTTCCAAGAAGAGAATATTAATATTTGGGCCAAGGTAAATATAAGAACAAGCTGGACGAAAAAAAAAAATAGTATGCGACCTTCGTTCAATCGCAAACTCTTCTCCCAAATATTTGACTTTGACAAATTTTTGCACTCGTTTGTTTTTTTTTTTTGGCCTTTCTGAAACGACGTGACAAGAGAGTCCTCGTTCGAATTCGTGATATATTGTATATATAGCATTGACAAAATGACAAGGACCTGTTGCGATCGGTTGAAAAATAAATGAGATGAAGATTTTTATTAGGTTTGTACCATAAAGACACACGCAATATAAAAGCGAATCAAGAGGAAATATAATGTTTGGTGAACTGTAAATAATTTGTTCCGACTTTTTAATTTTTAGTTTAAAATCTCTCAGGTATTATAGAATATGACATTGTATGGTTAATTTAAACGTTTGATGACATTTTAATGTTTGATCATAAAATATACTCTCAAACTCTTATTGTTTTCTTTTTTTTATTTATTTTTTTTTTAACAATAGAAAATTATCCTTGACTGTGTTCTGGATTTTCACTGGAGCATACAATTGTCAAGTTACAGTCAAATATTTTTTTTATTATATAAAAAAAAGTAAAAGTTAAAAAATTAATATAAATCTCATTTCAATTTTGATTATAACAATTCTATAAATAAATAAATTATTTTCATAAATAATTATTACTTATTTCAGCTAAACAATTAGCTTCAAAACAACTTGTTACATAGTAGGTATACAAAACAATCAGTAGATCATTTTTATACACATCATATAACATTATATTTTTCTCGTCGTTCACACATATACATTGAATAATATTTGAAGAAAAAAAAAAAAGTCGCATACGACCTTGAATGAATTTACATAACGCCTTCTAATTGTTATCCATTCTGTGCACATATTTAACATCCACAACTTTATATACTATATACCTATATGTACAACCTTTGGTAATTTAAAATCTACATAAAAACCGTGCGTGTAATGCATATAATATACGCAACTATGGTCAACATTTGTTACTTATATCCTAATACTCTTTTCTGCTAATTTTCTACCCAATTTTTTATTTTCGTCTTTGAAAAATAAAAAAAGTGAAATTTTCCATTCAATTTTTACATAACAATTCAAATACACATATTTACTTTTATCACAAATGATTTCAAAGACTTTCTTTGCAGTTAACGTTTATAAATTAAACATTAATCAAACAATTTACAAATTTATTATAATATATAAAATTAAAATTTTATTTTTTTGGGTCATCACTCCATTAAACATCTGTTGCAATATAATTTAAAAACATTAAAATTTGAAAAGAGCAATAACATAAAAAAAAAGAAAGAAAGAAAAAAAAATTATTCCTTGACACACGACTTTGAGGAAATCGATTTTAATTTCCAAGAAGAAAAAGGACATGAAAATTTTTTTTTTCTTAAAGCCTCGTGCTTGTAAAACACGTTGCCGATCTTATATGTGCTATATTTATAAAACGTATAGTTTGCGCTTGACAAGTCCATCCCGTTTGATTGTTCCTTTGTAAAGCGAGATGAGATGAAAATTTAACGTTTATATATATGATACCAACTTCGACTTATATACTTCGTTAGATTAATTTATCTTCTTCTTTTTCATTTCGTACCGAGACATCCTTTTAAATTTTAAATAGCGCGATTAACTAATTTTTTAAAAATTAGTAATTTACTTGTAATTTCCACAAACTAATGGAAAAACGATTTAAAATACTTCCGGTACCGCCCACTCGCACGCAAATATTGTGTAAATGACCATATATCAAATAATAAATTAACTTCAGTGGTTAATTTAAACTGAAAAAAAGGATTCGTTATTCAGTTTGGTATATTGAGATTGACACAAAGGTAGTTACTATGAGTGGAGAAAATTTTAAGAGAACAACTATTATATTTTTCATTTTTTGGCTTAGTTTAGTTGCAGTTACTACCGATCAGCATACCGATAATGGCACTGTTTGAACTACAATAAATATTTAAATAATTTTTTTTTTTTCATAAAATTAAAAATTTAATTAATAAATTATTATTTATATACCCACAGAATGCGATAAGGTTGAATGTAAAGGCCCTTTAAGATACTATCAAGATCTTGGTTGTTTTGCAATTTATACGAACGAGACAGGTAAATGCTGTCCGAAAAAATATTCCTGTGCTCATCTAGAAAATTTGGGTGACAAATGTTTCGCGAATAATATGAAATATGATATCAATCAAAAAATTAAAAAACACGAAGATGCTAATCCATGTGATGCTGATTGCGTTTGTAAGAAATTTGATGATGGGTAAGTATGGATAGTTTATAAAGAAAAAAATATGTATACAAAATTTTTTTTTTAACAAAAATTGTTTTATAAAAAGAACAAAATTCGTTTGCGAGACTCCAACTTGTTCGCAAAACAAACCATTGCATTATGGATGTTATTACAAAAGGAAACTTGATACCTGCTGTCGAATGATTGAAGTTTGCCGTAAGTATAAATAGACTATAATCAAAGAACTAAAATTAATATATTTGCATTTCTTTTTTATTGTTTACAGCCAGTCGAATAAAATATTTCAGAGTAAGCTGCGAATACGATGGAGTCAAATATTCGGAGGGTCACGTATTTCAACCTGCAGGTACAAGATTGCAGTGCCAGTGTGAGAAAGGCTTCAAAGGTATAGTTTAAAACCTACATCTTATCAATAAAATTTTTAAATTAACTCAATATTAACAATTAATTGTTGAAATAACAGGAAAATTAGTTCATCCATACTGCAGATATGAATCATGTCGTAATGACATTTATCATATTACTGAAATACGTAATAATTGCGCGCCCCTATTTTACACACAACCAATTAATAATACTTGCAATTTGGATTATACTTGTCGTGAGTATATTATATAGAGCAATGACAAAAAAAGCTCAACTTGTATGTACTTGATATATTTATCACAGTTAGAAAATGTGTATTATCTTTTTTTTTTTTTAACGTTATACAGCTCAAGGTGATGAAAGTATCAAACATGCAGAGCCACAGCAAAAAAAAAATTTGGGTAAGATATATATGTTTAAAACATAGTAACACAGTTGATGTATGATTTTTATTAAAAAAAAAGTAAAATTTTTCCAGATAATGACACATGTGCTTTTGGAAAGCTAAACTTGCATATCGGAGATGAAGTTGTTGGTGGTATTGTCGATAGACATTGTCTTAAATGCGTTTGTGAATTGCCACCTGCGGTCACATGTACACCACGAGGAGATTATAATTGTCATCGTCAATTTGGTGATGATCCACGTTATAATAATATCGATCGAGATATATCACGTCAACATAATGATTCTGTATCCAATCTTAACGAAACGACGACTTACAATTAGAATTTTAAAGGAAAAAAACTTTTTTATAAAAGTATTTAAATTTATATCGATTTATTATATGTATTTATTCCTTTTTTATATATAATGCATATAAAATACTAAGAATTATCAAACAATTTTTTTTTAATTATAATCGAATAAAAATATTCTGATTGTTTAGCTTTTATGGAATAATTCAATAACGACGTATATTATTATCCTTTATTCCTTAATAATTACATCGTCAATTACATAATTCAAAACAAGTAAAGATGTACATAAATTATTAATCGAACATTTTTCATATTAATTAAAAAAAAAAAACCTGTATAACATCAATAAAGATCCATTATCTCAAATTGGAGTATACCAAATGAAAAAAAAAAAAACACTTGCAAGTGCAGCTTTGAAAAAAAAAAAAAAACTAAGGAAGCAATAAACATAAAATCATCATAAAACTATAAATAAATTAACATTATTCACACCTGAAAATAATAATAATAACAACAATAACAACAAAAAACTACATTAAACGAAATATAAATCAAGAACATAAACATAATTGCGTCCAGAAATTAAAAAAAAAAGTCTCAGCATATACATAAGAACAGTAAATCCAACGAAGCATAAAATTATAATCTTTCATTCAGGGCTGTTGCTAAGGCCGATTTTCACATCTGAGTAAACAATGTATTTTATGTATATATGTATGTATGTATTACCATCATAATAATCATCATTCATACACCAAACCGGTAGCGTATAGAATTTCTCCCTCCTCTCTATCTTTTTTTTTTTAAGCAAATACGCGCGAGAAGGAATCAATTATCTTTGGGACGTCCTTATACTCTATAAGCATGTTGCGGTGGTGGTGGTGGTGGTGGTCCCCCTCTCTCTTCTTACTATATATACCATCAAAGCGAGCACAGAGTCAGACTTATATATTACCATTCCGCAGCTTTTGTATAATATATAAGCGAGGCGACTACGTGTCTCTGAGCTCACAAGATTGTCTCCTGTCGTATAAGAATCATGAGTGCTATCCCAGCGGCTTTCGGCTTTTGCCGTTTATTCGTATTAATCGTTGCTTCTCTCGTTGCTTTTGGTGACGCACAAGGTGATGCAAACAAAGTATTTTTTTTGTTGTTTTTTTTTTATTTTACGAATTTTTTTTTTGGTTTTTGTGTGTGTGTTATTTTAATGATTTTTATTTTTGTGTTATTTTTACGAATATTTGCTCTATATTTAATTTTCAGGCTGCGATAAGTCACAATGTAAGGGACCGGTAAGGTATTACGAAGATCTGAATTGCAAACCGATTTACGAGAAGGAAGGCGATTGCTGTGCTGTGAGATATGATTGTTCGAATTTAAAAGGACGATCAACTGAAAAGTGCTACGTTAACGGCAAGGAGTATAATATTGGTGATCAATTGGCTAAAGAAGATCGATTAAGTCCTTGTGATATTGCTTGTACCTGTGTTAAGAATTACAAGGATGTGTGAGTGATTATAATAATTTTTTAACATTTTTTTTAAATTTTATATTTATTATTTTTATTTTCGTTTTAGAGCGGCATTTACTTGCGCAGCTGTAGATTGCTTTACACCACCACCAAAGAAAGGTTGTTATTTGAAAAAAGATTTGGACGCTTGCTGTGGAGGCGAAGAAGTCTGTCGTAAGTATATGAAATTTAATTTTGGTATAATATAAAAAAAAAAAGAAGAAAATTATAACTTGTGTTAATTAAAAATCAATTAATGTTATTTTAGCCAAGAGCAACGAAACTGCAATTAAGTGTGAAGTCAACGGTACGACCTACTACGATGGACAACAGTTTTATCCAAGCGATAATTTGGTGTGTCAGTGTTCGAAAGATTACAAAGGTATGCATTATAATTATTTAAAATTTTATTAATTAATATAAAAAAATTCGATAATTTAATAGAAAAAAAATCGGTAGTAATATTAAGTAACTGAGAAAGCTAACGGAATTGATATTAACAGGTGAGAACATCGAGCCATTCTGCAAAAAGTTAAAGTGCGGTACCGAACTACGTCATTCAACTGAGATTAGCGAAAATTGTTCTCCCTTATTCTACAGCAGCCAGTCGCCGAGCAATAGTTGCAGCTATGCCTACCGTTGCCGTAAGTATTTTATTTTATACTTGAACTCCTGATAATATATTATTTGCTGATTTTTAATTTTATAATAAATTTAATTTTATGCAGAATCCAAAAACGATACGATTATCCGATCAACGAGTGAAAAATCGACTGGTCCAGCGGTTGATGTATCTGGTAAGCATATAAAAAAAGATTGACTATATCATTAATAGAAAATATTTGGAGAACAATTATTAAAATTCTTTTTTTCTATTTCAGATGACTTGAAATGCAAATACGGCAATTTGACATTACGCATTGGCGAGGAGCTTAATCAAGATATGGAATATATGCCGGAATGCGTTCAATGTAAATGTGAGGTACCACCACTTCCAACCTGTCGTCAATTAAGTGACAAAATCTGTAATGGACCGTCCTATCAACCCCAACAATCTCCAGCTGTGTAAATGTTGATTTTTAAAAATCATAATAACAAAAAAAAAACATGCTAAGTCGAGGCAAGATTATTAATGATAACTGTGATATATTTTTGTCATTAATGAATTTTACGTCATATTGGACCGGTTTGTTAATTGAATAATGTGTGTAATTTTGCGGATATATGTTTGTTATATATATATTGTGTGTGTTGTTTGATGTGTAAAAAAATAAATATATCTGAAATAAATTTAAAGAGATTGTGTGTTTTTGGTATTTATAACGTTTAGTTTTATAAGTGGCTTGTTAAACTTGAAAATTTTTCGAGTCGCATCTTCAAAACGAATTACTTAATTAGTGTTTTATGACTTGAGTCTGCTCGAGCATTCATTATCATGCATTTAATCTTTAATGGCTTTGAATGTCTAAATGTGTCGGAGTACAAAACGACTCTTTATCAGAATAAATAGTAGATTAAACTGTTTTCTTTGAAGCCATTATTATTACTACATAATATAATTGTTTACTGTTTTTGAAGGTATTTATAGAAGAGCAAGCCTACTACAAATATGTACTTTGATAAAGTACAAAGAGATTTTATTTTTCAACAATGCAATAAATAGTGTTATTGAACAATATTATTTATTTAAATTATTTTAATATTTTTTGCTGTATAATGATAATTTTTTGGAAAAGAAAATTCGATTTTTGTTATTTGAAATTTCGTTTTGCACTAATTATGATTGTATTAAAAAAAATATGGTTTATATAAAAAAAGGAGCATACAATTATTTTTGATATTTTTTAAAAATTGCTTTATTTAACTATAAAAATTTAACTACTTTTTACAATCATTATATTCAAAAAACGTAACTTTGATAAAAACAATTTTACAATCAACTATTCAATAGCATAATGTACAGGGAAAGCCTAAAATTATAAAAAAGATATTGCATAAATTATTATTCTCATTGTTAATATTTAGGGATTTAATAAACCTACCTACCTTATTACAAATTAAAAATAAAATTTACAACACTTTAACTGAAAAAGTAAGTGGATGACAATACTTTTGTAAGATCAAAATCACCCTTTTGAGGTACATTTCTTAAAGTAGAATTTAATTTGTATTTCATTTGTTTTGAAATAAATTCTTTTGTATTTGTCTCTTCATTTTCGATATCATAATTTTCAACATCACTAAAAATATTGACAAATTTATATTTTATTATCACATTTTTATATTAAATTAAATAATAAACAACTACTTACACTTCAGGATATCCAAATTTTTCGACAAAATAGTTTGAAAGATCTTCGAGAATGGGTTCTGAATGAAGAGCAACAAATTGTTCTCTGCAAATCTGTAAATATAAAATGTTTTAATATTTCATGTGTAATAATGTAAAGTACAAAAAGAGATATTAAAAATTGTTCAACCTTATTCATGATTTCGACGGAACAAGCATGCGTCCAATAACAATCGTGGACAGACACAAACGTAATTCCCGCGTGTTCGGTATGAATACTAGTAAGCATCATATGACATGAATCTAATGAATGAACAAAGTTTGGTGCAAAAGCATTTTTCTGCTTCATCAGATTTGGCTTCCTGCAAATAATATATCAATAATTTAATTTTTGTTTAAAACAAATTTTTTTTAAAAATATCTCTTTTTTCTAAAAGAAAAAATTAATTTGCTTATTTACCTATAGGTATCTGGACTAAAAATCACAGAAATATTATTTTTTTTGGGAGCAGGTAATTTTTTAACTTTGGTATAAGGCTGTATTACGGGCAAGCCCAGCGGCGTCACCCATTCCATGTTTTCGTTACGCAAAAGGCACACAAGACGAGCACTTTCCGTGAACCAATCTTGAATTTCTCGTGCACTTTTAAACATGGTTCTTAGGGTTTCAAAAGTTTTTTGAACCAAGTACGATGATGCTGATCGTACTTCATCATTTGGAAAATCGTCTAAATCTATATAATAAATGTTTTTCATTAGCTAATCGGTAAAAAATTTCAACTATCATAGATTTTTATTTCTTAATCAGACACACGATTACAAAATAATTATTGTTGATAATACTTTTTCACAATAAAATTATTTTATTTCAAAAGAATTTAAAGAAATTTATAAAACTTTACCTTTTAACTGACGGGCTATTTGTAGTCGCGCTCCATATCTTGTAACTCCATAAACAGTTGTCATAACAGTTTGTTTAATAACTTTTCTTTTTATAAAACCCTCAAGGATTCTGGCAGTATCATGATATTGGGAAGATGGATCTTCAGCATCAGCTTTACGCTTTTCCTCAACCTAAAATTAAAATTTTTTTAACGTCAAAAATGTATAGTTTAAATTTTAATAAAATGAAAATTATTTACTTACCATTGCTGCAACGCTGCTGTATACGTCTTGAGGAGCATCGTGAGGATAGAGATTAACGCTTTCAGCACCAATTTGATCTCTACCAAGAGCAGCATAATGTTGAAGACCATTGCAGCTACCATCTTGGTGAATTGGAAATCCTGACATGAACTTTGTTGGATCTGGTGACTTCAAAGCTGCAGCTATCTCTTTACAAGTAGCTAGTGTTTGCCATGGCTCATCCGAAGTAGCCCACCACATTTCACCCTATTAATTTAATTTTATGAATATCATGAGTTTTGCAATTTATTTTTGAAACTTACAGTCAGAGGGTTTTCCGCACTGTCAAGAATTTTATCTATGATCTCATTGGCAAACTGTAAACGTTCTCGAACTGGCGCCTTCTTCTTAAAACCAGTCAAGTTTATTGCATGCAATTTTAACCAGTCGAGTCCATTAGGTCCCAGAGGTTTTTTCAGAGCAAATATTAACATTGATCTTGCCAAATCTGATCCTAAATGGTTTAGATGAGGAGGTATAGGATAAACACGGCCACGAAAATCCATATTATGCGGTAGCCAAAAAACGCTATTTCTAAACTGCAACGAAAAGTAATATTCATTTTAATTACTGTAATTAAAAGTTTTAAAATGATACTGTATTTGTATTAATTATAAAATTATCTTACATGATTAGCTAACGATAATCTATATAATGCATCACACCATAAAGAATACATTTCATTTTTCTTTCTTTTTAATTCCATTCTAGCTCTGTCTATTTTTTTCTTTTCATCAATATCAATGTCCTTGGCAGGAGGTGGAATTGGCGACAGTATCGTAGGTGGTTGTGGCATGTTCAACTCGACTGAGCCGTCGTTTTGAAAAACCTGAATAACAATAATAAAGTTAATTTAATATTCTTAAAAAAACAATTTTATTACAAGTATATTTATCCACCTTGATTGCTACATCTAAAACGTACGTATTTACTGCCCATGGGATGGACCCTAATTGATTCAAACTATCCAAAGATGGGTATAGTTTCTTTAGCGGTAATTCAAGTAATCTTTGCGATTGTTGAAACTGCAATAAAGCAATAATAAGTTAAAATAATATCATGATTATAACTTATTTTTATATTCTAATTTCTAGGAAACGTACTTCATTCTGAGTTTTTCTGACAATTTCAGTTTTAGTAACAATATACCCGCCATAGTTTATAGAGGTCCAAGGTCTTGGTGGACATAACGATGGTACCAAAGTAGTATCGAAAGTTAAAGTTTCCGGTTGAGAATCTTTATAAAGCTTTGTTACCACTGGATGAGGCTTCAGCTATAATTAAGATAAATTATGATGTAAAAAAATATTTTAATATTTTTAAATTGTTTAAATACAAAATTCTTAAAGTCAGTACCTCTTCTTTGATCATTTTAGCAGAGTGCCTATATACTGTAAAGAAGGCTGGCGCATTAAATCTGCGACAATCCTTTTTTTTATTTAAAATAGATGCATCAATTTTAAGATCATTTACAATAATATTATACAAAAATTTTCCAATAGCCACATGAACATTGTATTGCCAAGTTGGAATCTCTGCATTTAATGTAACACCACTTTTATTGGCTTCATGTTCAAGTGACATCCATTTAACTCTACAATTTTGTTTATCATTTCTTTTTATAAACCAATCACAGTACTGTTGATAAACTTCAGAAGTTTTATCTATAACTCCGTTTTTATCCTTCATTCTTGTCTGTAAAATAAAAAAAAGATATAATCCAATGAACTTTTAAAGAAAATATTAAAAGTTTTGTGGTGATAAAACAAAATTTTCATACCTCATACATTCTATACACTTGAGCGCCTAAATTACGAGACAGTGCATTAATAGGCAAACTATACATTTCTGAACCCATACCTAATTTTTTAACTTCTCTCATTAAAATACGTACATAATCTTCAGGTTTCAAAACTGATAAAAATGGATACAGAAGCATTCTTCTTGCTTGTTTAAAACTTTCTTCGCTTTTTAATATTGCTAAATTTCTTTTAAAAGCATGCAATGCTACTTTTTCCCACGTTCGTTCCAAATGAGATAATTTATGTCTCTAAAAAAAATTAATTTTTTTATAATAAGCATTCAACTATGAGAAAAGTTTATTAAGAAAATACAAATCATTCAATAAATACTTATAAGGTTGATACTAAGAAAAAAGTCTTACCCACTGAGCAACATTTGATACTGACGTATTTTTTTTGGCAATGCTGAGCACTGTTACTTGACCTTCTATTTCAGCTTTTATTTGTTGTTTTAATCTATCATTAAGATCATTTATGTTTAAGGCTCCTTCAATTGTGCTAGATGGTGTAGCACAATCTTCCTTTAGTTTTTCTAATAATCTACAATCATATCTTGTATCTGGTTCTTTATAAATTGGTACAATATCACTATCTAACAACCTAATCATTTTTTCAACAAGACTTCTTTGATCACGTATGAAAATGGACTTTGTCATTAAATCGTTCAATGAAATACCGTCATTTTTCATTTCAGTATTAATTTGTTTTAAAATTTCTGGAAATTAAGTATTATATAATTCACTGTTACATATTATATTTAAAAAATAGTATAAAATCTTAATACCTAATTTTTTAGTTGTATCTATGTCCATATTTGCAATACAATAAAAAACTTTCACATATGTTTGAACATTTAACTGAATATTTTGTCTTTTCAAATCACTTAAAACGGTTAAAATAGTACTTATGTCAGATTTAGAAGCCAGTTTCTCTAAGTAAATGTTGTATACATTTACATCATTAACAAAAAGAGAATCTGCAAATTTTGGATTTTTCTTCCACTTGCTTAATCGTTTGCCCAAAAATGCATCACTCTTTACAGCTACATCAACAAATCCAAGTAATGCTTTATTAAACTGGATAAGTTTAGCTTCTCGTACCATAGCTTCTTTAGCTTTGCGCTCTTTATCACTAATTTTGTCTTCTGATTCTTCTAAAAGATTAAAATCTTCACTAAAAAATTAAATAGAATATTAGTATTGTTCAAATCTTCAAAAATAAAAATTATTTCTTATACCTTTTTTCAAATCCCGTTGTAACATTACCAATCAATTCTTGTGATTCAGAGGTTTCATCTGCATATGAACTTTTAATGATCAAAGATTCATCCATAATACCTGATGCTTTTAAGTCCTCAGCCAGTTCACTATTTTCATCTAAGTACGATAACTCATCTTTGTGATCATTGACATCAGCGGAAAATGTTTTTAAATTAGGAAGGCTTGTAAAATTTGCACCCTATAAAGAAAAGAAAATTTTTTTTATCTTGCACGTCTTAAAAAGTTTTATTGAAATTTTTCACACTACTTACGGATGGATTAGTAATTTCATCTGTTGTACTTCCTGTTGAGTTGGATCTAACAAAAGTTTTATTTCCAGTTTTACTTTTTCTTGATAATGTTTTATTTTTAATTTTATGCAGTTCATCCAAATTAACATCAGGTTTATTAGCCAGTACAGACAAATCTGCTGCACTAAGCTTTTGAACAGCAGCCCTTGTATCATTTGTTACAAAATCTGCAACTATAATATTTATATTTTATAATAAAAAGTAAAAACAATTATTCTGTTTAAAATTAATAATAAATTTATTTTATTAACACAAGTAGCTTCTATTTTTTATTGCAAAGCAAAAACTATCATTCAATAAAATTCAAATAAAACAAATCATAAATACCTTCTAAAAGTTCAGCATACTTTTTTGTTTTTCTCCTATACTTTTTTTTCCCTACAGTACTTAAGGTAACGTTATTTATAGCCGAAGAACGATGCCTAATTTGAAACCGTTCATAATTACCTAAAGGAAGAAAAAAAATAAATGTCAAATCAAAAAATTCGAAACAAAAAATTTCCGGATATGACAACAACAAAACGAGTAATAGGCATGTGTGTTGCACAACAATTAAAACATAACCTTACTAACTAAACTCCGAAATATCGATCTTAAAATACATTTCTGACAAAGCAGGATAAAACCCAAGTAAATTAAAAGCTACATAATTATCCCAAGTTTCATCTAAGCCAGTAAACACTTCATGTCACAAGTTGCATCGACAACTAATCACATAAAAACTCCACTTACCCGGCAGCGTGGTTCGACCACAAAGACCGCAAAGTATTCGTCCTGCTGGTGCACAGCGTAGACCAAGCGAAGCCCAATAATCGGCCTGTAAGCTCGCACTGCGTAGCCCCAGGATACGATGCATGGTGTCGTCGTCGTCAGGGCTTCGTTTACTCACTGTTATTCGAGAAGTAAACGTTGAACGAATTGAAGGAACTCCTCGTGTTGTTACCGGCGGACATCTTCATTGAGGGCTTCTGCTTCTTTTGCTTCTGCTTAGCAGCGCTAATACTTTTTGTGAGTGTGTGACGTCATTTTAAACACTTTTTTGATTTACGCGCAGCTGTTCCCATAAGATATATGGCCATAGGTGTTTTTTTTTCTAAATTTGAAGATGGTAAAATTTATATTTAGGGTATATAATTAATGAAGATAAAAAAGAGCCTTTTATAATCAAAATTGTAAAAGAGAAAATAAGCAAATTTGAAAGCTGAAGGGAGAAATTCCCGCGCATTTAGTTTGCGCGCTTTCGCGATAAATTAAGCCATTTAATTGTATAATTATTTAAATGTAAAAAAAAAATTGAAATATAAATATTTATCCATTTTGGTTTAGAAGTGTATAAAAATTAATGTAAAATACGAACGTTTTTATGTCGGGTATATTACCTCAGGTGTTGCTTATGCTTGCACGTCAAAACAAAATAAAGGGAAGCGTCAGTGATTGTAGGGGCTGTCAGCTGTTATTATGTTCAGTAAGCGTACTTTTTTAGTTCACTTAAATTCCAAATTATTTACACACACATAATGCCGCTTATATATAGATCGTGACGACTTTAGAGAACAAATCTACTAAGTTGTCTGAATAATATGGACAGGACATATTTGCTTGATGCAGATAACCTCTTCAAACCCCTCATAGAGGAAAAAAAAACACATGGATTCTTAATAGTAAAACTAAGCGATTTGCGCAAATTATTTACGTAAACGAGCAAGTAATACGGTAAGAATACTTTTATCTAATAGCTTTTTTAATAAAATTCAATCTCTTGATTTTTATGCCTTAAATCAATATTACCTATTTGATACCTATATCTTGAAATTTACTGTTAATAAAATTTATTGAATTTTAAAATGAAATGTATATGCTAATAAAATACTTATTTTATTCTAGTATTCTATTCTGTTTGTGGAATCCAGCAGACGAGCAAAATAATGCAAGTCAATCAATTGTCGGTAAAAAATCCGATCTATTGCGCTGTAGAGAAACGCGATTACGATTCATTAAAAACATTATTGGGTACAGCGAAATTTGACGAAGTGAACGATAAAAGATTAACAAATAAATCAGCATTGGATCTAGCAGTACGCCGAGGTGATGAAATCGCTACGAAACTGCTGTTAGAATACGGCGCCGAACCAGATTACAATCGTTCAATGTCCACCTGGTCTCAAAGCACGCTCGGGCGGGCTATTCGAAGTGGAAATCGTAAGGTAATAAAGATGCTCATTGACGCAGGCTGTAATCCAGATAATATACTCGATATCAGTTCTCGGAGTTGGTTCCATCAAGCTTATTCTTACAACTGTTGGTTTAAGCTTATTGAGCTGCATAACATGCCTGTAAGTATTAAAAACTCCCTCTCTCTATTTATGTTTTCAATCTGAAAATCAAATAAAGTAGTTATTACAATTAAGCAAATGTTTCTTTTCAGGCTTTTCAATTCTTGCTAGAGTGTATGCAAAGACAAGTTTGCAATGACGAGTGGGGCCGAAAATTACTATTTATAGCCTGTCGTTATGGTTCAACCGAGATAGTTCGCTACCTTTTAGACCATGGCGTACCGATCGATTCCATAGGAGAACTAGGTGAAACTGGTGCATTTGAAGCTCTTGACACCTCCAGCCACCATATCTCAACCTTTCAACTTTTAGTTGCTCGAGGCACTAATCTCAGGCATACAAACAGTGTGGGTTTTAGTCTTTTGCATATGGCAGTGGTCGTTGGCGCGAGCATTGAATTGATTCGCCAACTACTTGATTGCGGCCTTGATGTAAATTCGTGCGATACCTTTAAACGTACTCCACTGCATCATGCAGTTCGCGAATCAACGAACATAGCTATAGTCAAACTTCTGTTAGAGCGTGGAGCCGATATTAATGCTATCGATAAATACGGTTATACTCCCATTCATACCGCATTAATGCTCTGTTTTAATGACTACAAAGTCGTCAATCTTTTGTTTCAACAAAAGAACATTAGTCTTGTCCAGCCAGAATACCAGCATGGAATTACGATCCTGCATCGCATGGTTTTAAAAAATAACACTTCCATACTTCGAAATACAATATTACGACCGGAGGTAAATATTAACGTTCCAGACAAAAAAGGAAAAACACCATTGGTGCATCTCATTGAAAAAAATCAATTCTTTCATTTTGCTCTCTTAATCGATTTTGGTGCGGAAACCAAGGTATTGCACAACTTTAGGGAGGATTTACTAAAAAATAAAAGTGCCATGTCAATCTTGGCGATCCGACAACTGAAAAGAAAAATTGCCGGCTTTGACAAAGATCCGAATATCGTTGCTATATTATACAAACAGAATGTTTTATCAATGATAGATACCAAAAAGTATATTAAAGCCTTTTCTAAAGAAATCAAAATGATGAAGACAACGTTTTTATTCGGCCAATTGACGTATTATTATTTTTTATTTGCAAAAAAACGTGTTTGCTGTGCAGTAAGTTCAAAACCCGAAATGAAAAAAATATTTGTAGAGCAAACTCACAAATTTTATCATTACTCTAATATGCTTAGTAATAAGTATCTTCAAGGTTTGAGGCCACTCACGACTGTTGAAGCTGAGGCTTTAAAAAATGCGGAAGAAAATCTTAATTTTATATTTAATTTTTGTCTGCCGAGTTTGATAATTTATAAGATAAAACGTTATATAGATATAGAAGATATGATTACGTTACAAAATTTGAATTAATTTGAATCTAATAATAATGACAAAATGTATAATTGATAAGTATGATTTGAACAAAGATATTACATATGTAAGGAACAAAACTTGTGAATTACGTCCAGTAATAACATTGTATAGTATTGTAAATAATCAATATGTAAAATTATTGTAAAAAGAATTGACTTATGTAAATATTCATGTATATATAGATATAATAATTATAACACGAATTATTTTCTATACTAAAAAATTTCTTTTTAATTTCACCCCAGACTTAAAAAAAGCATATATCTATTGCGTAGTAGAAAGCTGAAAATTTTAAATTAATTTGCAACCCTGAACCCTCATATTCAAATTTAAATAACATTTTGATGTATATGTAAATACACATACATATATGATACATCCAGCCAGCCAAGGCGCGCCAATTTTGTTTATTGCTACAACAGATTTAAATTACAGTAAGCAGTTGCAACGTTAAACTGAGAAAATTCGTTTGCATCCAAAAAACTGTATCTAAGTATTATGAAATATTTCGGTAGTTGCTTAATTTGCGCTCGCGGATATATTATTTTTTTTTATTAGCTCTTTCTCTCTCTCTCTTTCTCATTGAAAATTTATTTTACTTTATTCACAATATATTTTAAATGTTAAATATAACTTATAATTTGAAATTTGAATATTTATAATTTTGCAGATTTAAATTATCAAATACAAAAAAATTTGCAATTGAAAAGTTTGCATCTTTTTTATTCATGATTATTAATTAAATATTAAAATATAGTATGTAATTATTATGAAAAGTAAAAACATATTGCAGGAAGGGCCGTAGCCTTAGGTCTTGTTCAGCTGCGCGTTATATCCTATTTTTAGAAGTTTAGGCTCGTAGAAAAATATTTAAAAATAGTATAGGTATTGCTGTGTCCTATTGGTAATGCTTTACATTAGTATAGCAGGATTTTCTCTCGATGTGTCAGTCTCTCTTCATCCTCAAGGGTGTGTAGATTTGATGATCATACAGAAGTTTATTTCAAATTTTTTTATTATTTTCTGTATGAAAAATCATATCAATATTTAATCGATAAAAATTAAAGAAAAAATAATTGATCGTAGTTGATAAGCAATACATTTTTATTTTAATAAAGTCTTTAATTTTTTTTTTTTAACGGTTGATAATTAAAGTTGTAAGAAAGCGTAAGAAAAAGTTTATGATGCTGCCAAATCAAGTACACAATTTTATTGAAAATTATTGCAAATATTTAAATGAAGTATACAATGAAATTCCAGAAGAAATTCAAGAACGAATAATATCATACTTTATCGATTTGTAAGTATATAATTCTTTAAGTCAATAAATCTAAGTTTTAAAATGTTATTAACATAAAATATATAGTCTTGTAAAATTTTCTTTTGAAAAAATATTACTTTAATCCAGTTTAGTATTTAGTTAAAAATTAATTTTTTTAATTGTTTTAATTTATTTATTATATAAATGATCATTATTTTTTTGCAGGGCTTGTTATATAGATGGTGTTGCAAAGGAAACTGCAGGCTGCAGCTCTAGGTTTCGTAAATTAGAATTAGGCTTTTGCAAAGAAATTGAAGGTGTGTATTTTTAAATATCACGTATAATAGCTATATCATATATTAATATATAGTATATTTCGATAATGTGCGTAAAAATGATTCGCAATGAGTAGAAGGAGATAATTCACGCGAGTTGATAATAATTTTACGCACGCAAGTATCGAATGTTATTTTTTCTAAACAAGTGTTTAAAATTGCGGTTTTGGCACTCAGTTAAAAAAATAATATTAATTTAATTTATTTTTATTTTAGGACCTTTAAAAGGACCTAAAAAATTTGAATTCATATGGCTAATTCGTAGAAATAGTTATGAACTTCTGACTTCAGACAGTATGAGAGATGGTTTTCGTTTTTTTCAAGCAGTAGTGTTGTGCCTTACTGTTCATATTAGTGCTGAAATAATCTCACAGTGGATGCCTTTTGAAGATTTTATAGAATATCATCATAATAAAAATAAAAACAAAGAAGAAAAAGTAACTGAGGAATATTTTTCTCGGGGTTTGTAAAATTATTTTTTTTTTTTATTGTTTTATTCTTAATTGATGATATAATTGCAAAGCATAGGAATAAAATCTCATTAGCTTTTAAATAATTCACACTTTAAGAAGACAAGATTTTTAAAATATTGTATAATTTTTTATTCATTTACTAACTTTGTATCAAATATACGTCACGTATTCTGTAAACGATAATTTTTAATAATTTTTCAAAATTAGTTTTCAACATATTTTTTATCAATTATTCTGTTTTATAATTTTATATTAATCTAAATTATAAATTATTATAATTCGTAAATTGTCAATCACAACGTATATGAAAAATAAATATTTAAAAAAATTAATTTGTTGTTTAAAAAAATCCTTAACGCGTAATGTATTTTAATTTTATTTCTATAAAAAAGATAAAATTTTCTTAATTATAAAAAATGTAAAATCAAATAATCATAAATATATCATTGACTTGTGTCATCAAGATATATAGTTCCACAGAATTTCAAAATCAAGAACATCCCTCAAAATTTTCAAGTCAAAAGAATTTTTTTCTTTTTTTTTCAAAATTGAAGGCAATAAGGTTCTTCTCTCGTAACCTGATTTTTTACTGCGTATCAAAATTGAGCCTTTTTTTGAACGTGATAAATCAATAATAAAAGGGGAAGAGATAGAGTGGGATCATCGACCAAGTCTAATGCATGTACTTTCTTTAATTTTAAGCGAATTAATAGGTATACAATCATCGTCACCTAAAAAAAAACATTGATCTATGATAAAAAAAACGTGAGTTGTAAGCCGGCCGGAACACGCGGCAATATTGTTTGTTATTGCAACAGCAGCAACAGCAGTAAGTAGAGTTTACACTCGTCGCGACACTAAACGGAAGAAAAGACAACAATCCTCTCCTATATCGATACATTATAACTTGCGCATCCAGCAAAAGAGCTGTAGGATCTCGGTGGTCGGTCGGTTTGCTCTCGTTCTATATCACCTATAAGTAATTCCTCATCATCATCATATTCGTTCAACATCAGCGACGTTCGACGGCAATTTTCTTCGACTCCGAAACTCCGATATAAGTACAACAACAACAACATCCCTTCGTTCGTTTGTAACGCAGCGCCTCACTCATATATATTGCTCCGTTTTTTTTTTGCGAGAAACCTGGCAAGTAGGAATAGAAAGAATGACTCTCGCGGAACGGAGAATACATAATTACAGAGCACTAGAAAATATACCCCCTAAATGAAGTCTCCTATACTGCACTCTTCTTATATTTATATATTTGACTAAAAAACTTCAATTGTATAAACTGAAGTTGGTCGCAAATAAATATGCGCGCGCGATAGCGCAATATAAGAGAACAAACTCTCTCTCTCTTCATCCACACACATATAATGCACACCCAAGCTCTTCGACTCCGAAACTCCGACAATATACTTATACAATGATGATGGCGCGGGCGGATGGCAGGTAGACGAAACAGTATACAGGAGGGGGGAGGGGGTTTACAGAATAGGTCTGCTCTTATAATATGTTGGAGCGCAAAGGAGACAAGAAAGATCGTTCGGTCGCGTCGCTCTCATCGTTCGTATATGAAGATAGTCTTCGTTGAAGTTTATAGTATAAATTTGTATGTGTGGGTGGATGCGTGTGTGTATGCGAAAATGCCGAAATAAGATTCTCTGTCTATCGCGCGCGCATAGCAGGCAGCACAGAGAGCAAAGTGTGTAGCAGCAGCAGCAGCAGCTTCGCCAAGTTCTCTAAGATGCTTGCGCCATCTGCATTGTCAATGTTGTTGGGCAGCAGTAGCAGCAGCAGCAGCAGGATCAGCAGCAGCAGCAGTAGTGGTGGTGTTGTAATGGAGCCGTAGGCGCGTTATTCCTGGCCCCAGCGTGTGCCCCGCAGCAAGGCGATCAAGCGCGAGCCGAAGATATAAGGCACGCCAAAGATTGCACCTCGCCGCGTACACGGGGCCTCGCGTGCGGGCTTCTTATCCTCTTATTACAAATCAAGCAAATCTCCAGCAAGTGCTGCGACGACGACGACAACGACGAGCAGCAGCCCCCGCGCGCGCGCCAGAGTGAGACGGAGCGAGTGGGTACTGTGTCTGTGTATTGGATATAGCAGCGCAAGAACCAGCCACAGCAGCTACAGCTTTGGCGATTTTATATATCTGCAAGACGGAGAGTGTGAGTGCATGCGGATAACAATATAAGTTTTTTGATTGTTAAAAATGATCAGTGATAGAGCGGTCTTATGTAGCCGCGCGTCCTGCGAGTAGAGAGCGTGATTGAGCCAAAGTCAGTGTGCCGCCGACCGACCGACCGACACACCGCCAGTGCCGCCGCCACCGCCACCCGCCGCGACAACATCACTTTATATATATATATATCTATACATTTCATATATACATATATATCGGAGTAGTGTGTAGTACTTGCTTGCTTTCTGCGTGCAACGACGAGAGAGGAGGCTCTTATAGAGTGCGTGGTGTTGTATATACCTATAGGTATAACATATACCTATATATATGTTTGTGTGTTGTATGTCGGTGGGAAAGAGAGAAGGTAGTGTGTACTGGTGATAGTAGCAGCAGCAGCAGAGCAGCATATAATACACGCGCCGCCGCCAGCGCGCGCGCCCGCCTCCAGCGGAATAGCACTGCACACACACACACACCACCGAGCGCGGAGTGAACGCGAGAGAGAGAGAGAGAGAGAGCGCCGAAAAGGGCCGTGCAGCGCGCGTGTTTACATGCCAGAAAAACATTATGATTGTGGTGTGCTGATAAAGTTTTGTGTTGTTGCTCCGAAATACAACTCGGATTGTTGTTGTTGTTATTGTTGAGAGAGTGAGAGAGGAGCGTTCCATAACCTACGGGTACGCGCGGGATATTATACCTACTCAGGGGGCGAGTAAGAAAGAGAGAGAGAGAGAGAAAGAGAGTGAGCGAATGAGTGAGAAAGAGGGAGAGAGAGAAAGAGAGTACTGCTGATCGCGCGAGGGGAGGTGGCCGACGACGAAGTTGCTGTTGCTGCTGCTGATGCGAATACGGCCGTGGTGGAGTCGAGATGCGCGCCCCGAGATCGTGCAACTGGGGCCTTAGACCGAAGCAACTCATAAAAGGAGTGGGGGCCGACTCCGTAGTTGCAAGCCACCTTGCTTGTGACGCTCCTTCCTCGTCGTCGGCGATGTCGTCTTTTCTACCTTGGCTCATCTCGATTCCGGCTGCTTTTACTACTGTAGGATTATTATTCTCTCATGCTTTCTGCTGATTTATATTTTATATATTTATTTGATTATATGTGTGTGTGTGTGTGTGTGTGGGATGTTTTAGCAATGCTTTTTCTTTTTTTTTATCATTTGATTTATGGTATTGTTTATGTTTATATTTGATTATTGATATGATAAAGATGATGAGTAAGATGATGTTTTTTATGTTGTTTTTGGTGGTGGTGGTACTGGTGGTACTAGAGGTAATGTTACATGAAATTTGAGTGTCAACGTCCTGTACAAAGAGTGATTGTGATGCTTAACTGATAATAGGAGTTTATATTTAAAATTTAAATGAAAATTATTTGTGTGTTAGTTTACAAAGGAAAAATTGTATATATCAAATAGCTTTTGGTATCACATATTTGGCTAAAATTTTACTTTAATATCTTTTTGTTTTTTGTATTAATTAAAATTTTTGTATTTCAGGTTCTATCAACACTCTCTTCTCAGATAATAATTATATGGATAGCTATGTAGTGAGTATTTGTTGTTTATAAATAAACAAAAAGATTGTGATGTGTTTCAAGCCAAATAGGTGCCAAAAATTATACAAAAAATACTGATTTGTGTAATCAAGTGGTTTATTGCATTGATAAAATGTATTCCATAAAAGGTGAATTTTCAAAGTGACCAATGTAAACAAGAGATTTGCTTCTTGCAAATCAAGATGTAATTATTATGAAGTACTAAATTCTACTGTTTACATAATGTTAAATGCAAAGATGAAACTGATGTTAAAAGTGTTAATATTATTAAATGACTTAATTTTTGGCACTTAATTACTTTGAAGCTACAATTGAAAGTAATATCTACAGTGTTTAATAAAAATGTGTTTTATAGGATGCACAAGGCCTGTCCGCATGTGCTGCAAACCACTAGATTGTTTGGTGCAGTAGAATGGCACAACGAGGCAAGAGGATAAACCGAACCGATAATGACTCGGCATCTTGCCCGGGCGCGATTAAAAGGCGCAAATGTAGAGTGGGACCAGCTGCCACTGATACACCAGTATCAGTGGCAGCGTTGGGCCCCTCCGAGGAAGAAGAAACGATGGCTTCATGCAGTCAAGGAGGGTCATCCTGGACCCCCAGACCCCTTAGTGATATTAAAATATCAAGTATCTATAATAGATCAGCTGCAGAACCACCAGCTGAATTATATCGCAAAGACTTGATTAGCGCAATGAAATTACCTGACAGCGAGCCTCTCAGTCCTAGTGAATATTGGGTTATATCTGATCAGTGGAAGCAAGAATGGGAAAAAGGAGTTCAAGTTCCTGTAAACCCAGATTCGCTTCCAGAACCAATAGTCACTATTATTCAAACTCCACCTTCAAGTAAACTTTATGGAGAGTTTAAGTTGTGAGTAGTTAACAATAATATTTTATTAACAATTTTCATCATCAAAAAAGTGCTGAATATCTTCTTATACACATCAATGATATAGCTTATTTCTTTCTTTCTTAAATGCAATAATTTTAATAACAAATATTGCAAAGCAAACTGCTTAAACATAATTTAACCAAATATTAAATTATTTCAGACCAAAAAAGTATTTAAGAATATCTCGGGATGACTTTTTCAACCCTGAAGAACACTACTTAAGTACTACTCCAGCTCGAGCTGAAAAAGCCTGTGGTTATGACTTGGATGATATTGATATTGCTTGGCTCGAAGTGTTAAATGGAGAAAGAGCACTGGTAATTCACACAAAAATTTTTTATTCATAAGATTCATAGCAACGTGCACTATGTAAAACAAAATTCGACCTATTTTAAATGTGATAATAATGATTTATAAAATTACAGTGTGGCCAATCATCGGTTACCGAGTCGCAGCTCGAACGAGTAATAGAAGAACTAGAGCATCGCTGTTGGGAAAAAATTCAAACTATAGTTAAAAATGAAGAGGGTCTGGGGATTGAATATGATGAAAACGTCATTTGCGATGTTTGTCGCTCTGTAAGTGTATGAACATTTTTTTTCTTTTGTTATCTGTAAAACTAAGACAAAACACGTAATAAAATTATTATTTTTTATTTTAGCCTGACTCTGAAGAGGGTAATGAAATGGTTTTTTGTGACTTTTGCAATATTTGCGTGCATCAAGCATGCTACGGGATCACATCGATACCAGCTGGTTCCTGGCTATGCAGAACTTGTTCACTCGGCCAGAGACCAGAATGTGTACTGTGTCCCAACCCAGGCGGCGCCATGAAGTCCACACGTAGTGGACAAAAATGGGCCCATGTTTCCTGTGCACTTTGGATTCCCGAAGTTAGCATAGGCTGTGTAGAAAAAATGGAACCTATCACAAAGATATCCAGTATTCCGGTAACATAGTTTTTTAGTATCGTTTTTATTGTAATTTCCTATTCAATTGTTTTACTTACCTTTTACTTTCTAGAAATATCCTTTGTAACATATGCAATGTAATTTTTAAATGGTAGTAATCATTGTAACTAATTAAAATTATTTGTGTTATTACAGCAAAGTCGATGGGCACTCATATGTGTGCTTTGCCGCGAACGAGTTGGTGCTTGCATTCAATGCAGTATAAAAACGTGCAAAACAGCGTACCACGTTACTTGCGCTTTTAAACATGGACTCGAAATGAAGGCAATCATTGAAGATGAACAAGCAGATGATGGCGTTAAATTAAGGGTAAGAATTTTTTTTTTTAAAATCTGTTTTTCTTAATATACGAGCAATTTTTTAAATCTATAATTTAATGTAAAAGGTAAATTAATTTAATACTAAACTGATGTGAAAGTTTTGAAAATGAAACGTATTTTTATGTATTATTTAGTCGTACTGTCAAAAACACGGGAAAATAAATAATAAAGAGAAGACAAGTGGAGGTGGCACAGGAAGCGGTAGCGGTAAAGGAGGTTCAGACTCCGACGAAGGAGAAGTTCGTCGGAGAAAGCGCAAGGACATGAGTTCCGAAGAGAAAAATCAAGCACGCGCTGCCAAGTAAATATATAATTTTATAATTAAATATTTTTAATTTATTTTTAGGATTTTAAAATTTTTAACTCTTTATTTAAAATTTAATTTCTCATGTATTTCTTATTAATTTAATAAAATTTTAATTAGACTCCAAGAAATTGAAGCCGAATTTGATAAACACGTCAATTTAAAAGACGTCACAAATCAACAATTAGACGTTGATCAAGATGCTCTTGTGTACATTTATAATTACTGGAAACTGAAAAGAAGGGTATGTTTAAAATTAAGCTTTTGATGTTGAATAATATTAATTAATTGAAATTCACTGTCATTTAAAAAGAAACATCATATTAAATATCGAACCTTTTGCTATTTTTTCGGTAAAAAACAAGTTAATGATTATATTTGTATTTTTAGGCTGGACATAATAAACCCTTACTACCTCCACGTTGCGGTGAGTTGTCGAGCTCTGGTGCTCGTGCTCAAGGTCAAGTGGCGGACAATGAGAAGCTGCGAAAATTTGTGCAATTGCGTCAAGATCTGGAACGAGTACGCAACTTGTGCTATATGGTCAATCGTCGAGAAAAGCTTTGCCGCACGCTATTCAAGCTGCGTGAGCAAACTTTCCATAAGCAGGTGCTATTGTTCTCGGGCCCAGCGCTCACGTCAACTGCAGAGAAAGCTATTCTCGAGGCTAATCATGGACCTTCGATCTACGATCAATTGTACTCGCATCCAGATGCAGAGTTCCGTTCTCCTGACTTTGAGACACTGATGACGCGTATTAAGAGTCTTGACTCGTCGAGTACACCAGTGTCTACAGATGAGAAAAAACATCAACCAGATTTCAATGGCGCTTCCAACAAGAGACTTCACTTCAACGGTTCAGTTTCGCGAAGAAAACTCTACGCTAGTGAACTTTCGTCACTGAGTAGTAGTGAAACAGATACCAAGCCTAATAAGAGTGGAAGCAAATCAGGAAGCGAAAAGAAAATGGTAAGATGAATTAAATTTATAATTTTTTTTTTAAATATTATTTAAATATAAACAAAAAAATGAAATGACTACTTTATTTACAGCAGCAGCTTACCAAATGCAAAGTGTCACCGAAAATTGAAACGGAATCGAGCACTGAAGATGAGGACAAGCAAACCGTTGCATCGAGCAAAGCCAGTAGTAGCAAGGTCAGTCAGAGGCGCAAGCCTAAAAAGGCGCTTGAACGCTCACGTACATCCACGTCACGTAAAATACTCGACGATGAGAGCAGCGAAAGTGATGAAAAGCCCGAGAGCGCTGCTACAAGATCGCGAACTTTGCAGCACATGGAGCGCGAGCTTGGTAGCGCCTCGGGTAGTGATTCAGATGAGCTTATACCCATCCGCAATAAAAGTGCGTCTGCCCGCCTGGGACCGACCTCGGTCGCTGAAATTTACTCGGACACGGACTCGTCCTCGTTGGATCGTGTCTCCACAAATTCTGTCAAGACCAAAGCTAATGTTAAGGTTGCTACGCCAAGCGAATCTGCAAAGAAGAAAGATAAGAACAAATATAAAGACAAAGATAAGGATAAAGAAAAAGATAAAAATAAAGAAAAAGATTCTAAGGATGCTAAAGACTTAAGAGACTCGAAAGATTCGTTATTCGATGATGACAAGAAAGAAATCAAAAAGGAAAGAGATAGTCAGAAGTCCTCTAGTAAGAAACGTGACTGTATTGCGTCGGCGCTTATTGTTCCTCAACGACAGGCAGCTAAGAAAGCATCTGAAAATATGCAACGTTCACAAAGCAAAAAAGATGCTAAAGATCCAACGTCGACCACGACCACAAGTGCAAGCGATTCTTCCGACGTTAAACCTGTGGTCGTCGAAGATGTTAAACCTGTTGTCAAGCCGTTTAAGGACTCTAAAGAGTCTAAGTCTTCCTCGTCGTCATCAACGACGTCTAAAAAGCAAAAGCAAGAAGTTAAAGTTTCATCTAAAGAAGCTAAAGACTCGAAAGATATTTACGACTTTGACAAAGAATTTGGTGACAGCTCTGATATTATAGCTTACGTACCGCAGCGACAAGCGGCTAAGAAAGCAGCTGAGCACATAAAAAGCAATATAACCGCCAAATTATCGGCAGCTCCTCCGGAACCTGATGCAGCTGAGAGTAAGGTGAAGAAGGAAACGACCGATGTTGCATCAAAGAAAAAGCCAGAAGTAAAAAAGGAAGATTCACCTGTAAAAGAAGAACCTAAGAAGCCTGTTGCGAAGAAATTAACGCCGAAACCATTATCCGACTCGTCTAGCAGCAGTACTAGTAGCAGTAGCAACAGCTGCAGTAGTTCGAGTGATAGCAGTAGCGACACAGACGACAGCAAGAGTCCAGAACATCCAACTCGTCGCAGCAGCATCATTAAGGAGCGAATATCTTCGAGTAGTTCGTCGGAAAGTGATTCCGGTCATCATTCGAGCAGCAGAAGTAAGACAATTTCAAAGGCCCGACCAAGTCAAACTAAGGTCGATAATAAACCCGAAAGTAGAACCGAGAGTAAAATTGAGGTAAAGGCTGAAAGTAAGACAATTGTGGACGATGAGGATAAGAAGTCGAGCTCGTATTCATCTTCTTCAGGGACGGGGCGGAAACTTAAAAAGCTGCCCGATAAGAAGCTTAAAACTTCCGAAGGGCGGCATGGACACGAGTTTCAGCCGCCGTCTACTGAAAGAGATGAATCGAGTCGAACCGCCTCTGCCACTCGCAAGGATGAACCCATCAAGGAATCCAAGCATAAGGAGCAGCATCACCAGCAACCTACAAGCAAGCACAAACCTACCGAGCACAAGGATGTCTCTGCCAAGAAATCAGCTGCAGTACAGCCACAGCAACAACAACAACAACACCAGCAGCATCGGCATCAACAGCAGCACCAGTCACAAACTCAAGCTGATGAAAGTGTGCTCGGTGGGTCTCGAGATAATGATGGGTCACGAAATCTATCTGGGCTCAAGTCTACTAAAAAGCCCAGCCAAAGCGTCAAGCAGCAACAACAACAGCAGCAATCTCAACAGCAGCAGTCATCCCACAAAGACAAAGAAGTCATCCCCACAACACCAAAAACAAAAGTCAGCGAAGCTCGCAAACGAAAATCTAACCAAGTTTCGCAAAAAGAAGATAAGGATGGTGGCAAGGATGCGACTTCGGTCAAAAAGGTGGAGAAAAAATTAAGCGAACGGTCGAATGATAAATCTAGTTCAAAAGAAAGCGTCGAGCGTGACTCTAGTTCAACGAGAGACAGAGTAGCCACAGTAGAGCCTGTACAGAAATCATTTTCCTTGGCATCCGCTAGTCCGTCTACGAAAAGCGATAGTTCGAGGAAGTCGAAAAAGAGCAATAACAAAAGCAGTGTAGTGTCGTTGGAAGAAGAAATGAAGCAGCGCAGAGCCGAACGTGACAGTCCGAAAAAATCGTCCAAAGGTCTGGACAAGTTGCTTGAAAAACGTGAACACCAAGATAAATTATCGCGGTCGAAAAATACGGAACTTTCGAGGCAAGAAAAGAGTTCAAGTCAATCGACAGAAAAATCTGTTAGGTCGGAAAGGTTGCTTAGTCCCGAAACGCACAAGCCTGTCGTATCCAAGGCAAGTGAGCGTGAGAAGCATGTAGATCATCACAAAAACCGAACGCCTGAGACGAAACCTTCGCCTAAGAAAGAGGCTCTTGACAAGTCGAGTAGCGAAACGGCTCGTAAAAAAGATCTAGCCGACGTACCGCTTGCTGACAGACTGATCTTCGACGACAAGAAGAAAACTACCGATAAGAAAATGACAGACATTCCCGTATCGAGTAACACGGAACATTTGGACAGTTTAGACCACCGACAAAAGAGCGAAGCTGCTAACAAGTCGGCCGGAGATAATGCAAGCTCAAAGTCGACAACTCAAGACAAGTTCTTTTCGATGAACGAGATCAGTGACAAAGAGAACAACAGCAATAAGCGACGAAGATCCATCAATCGCTCGATATTCTCGCCTCAGCACGGTGGTGGTAAAGACGGAGATGTACCGGAACTCTTTGACTTTGATCAAGATATTCTCGCTGATGACATGGTTAATGACGATGGCTTCAGCATACCACGCGATCCCGAAGAACGCGCAGCACCACTTTCATTCTCCTTCAACAACGAGCTTTGGTTCAAGGAGGATACGAAGGAAGATAGCGCGCGAGAAACGCTGCATCTCGTTGAAAAGCTTCGCATGGAGTTGTCGAAAAAATCTAGTCAGTTCGAGCTGGAGCCCACCGTTGCGGCTGCAGCAGCTGTGTCCGTCGATGCCGATATTAAAAATCTACGGACAACTGATATCAAGCTCAAAGATCAAGCCCAACAGCAGTCAATGCAATTGGACGAGCGTCAAGCTAAAATTACACCTAGCGAACTGAGTGGAGCCGAGCTTAAGGGCGCCAACAATTCTGTTACTTCACATCTGACTACCGATAATGTCATGAGACAAAATGAGGCCCAAAGACTGGAAGATAAGCAGAAAACTTGCTATCCGAACAACAGCGAGTCTGCTTATATGGGCTATGGTAATGAAAATCTTGAAGGCGGCAAAGTTGCAATGGTAGATAGAGCGAAACTCGATAGGGGTGAAGCAGACGAGCGATGGGTACCACCGAGTATCGAACCCTTCAATACAGCCGCCGAACAACTAAGTGCTCTAATCGAAAGCCAAAGTCGCTATGGCGTTACAGGGACGCATTTCTCAAACGAGCTTGCTAACGCAGCCGCCCTCGTTGCTGAGAACGTTAGTGGAGCCAATCTTATTCACTCGTCGCTGGAACGCTCAGACGTATCCGATCAGCCTTATGCGATGCGCATGGATTCACACGCAAACGAACAAACCAACCGAGTGGTCCAAAGTCTGGCATCTCTCGTCGAACAGCAAGTAAGTGGCACTTTGCCAACTCATATGGTCGAGGAGATGGCGCCTATGGAGATGGTGAACCGTCACCTTATGGGTTTACCAAATGCCGACGACGAGCCCAACATCCTCGAGAAAGACGACATCAGCTCAGAGTTGCGGCAAGACTATGGACCCGGTGGTTCACCCTACAATGACATGGCAGTCGTGCGCCAGGACACTCGATGGGCAGAGAGCCAAGTTCTTCCTTCGCGACGTTCCACGTCTTCGTCCATCACGTCGGCCTCGTCAGTTGACGATCACGCTGGAATCCCACCTTATAAGAGCAACAACTCATCTCAAATGCCAGCTATGAACTTTCCAGCTTGCTCCGTTGAGGCAGCGGTTAGCTCTTACCAGCAACATCTTTCCTACGAATCCGCCAACAATTATGGAGCGCCAGTTTCGCTGTTCCCACCTCAAACAAATACTACGCAGCTGCCCTTCCCATCGCCGGGATCGGCAATGTTTCCACCATTTGGCGCACCTTTCCCAACGCCTCTGCCTCACGTTTCGAAGCCATTGGAAGAACAACTGGGAGTACAGCCGTCGTCATGCACAGCTGCCTTTACATCATCTTCGCACAACATGGCATTTACTGCAGCGATGGTCTCGCCTAGCAAACTTTCATCACCACCAGCTGCGGAATCGGCTCTCGACGAGTCGGAACACACTCAAGATCTTTACCAAACGCCGCAGCAGCAGCAGCAGCAACAACAACAACAGTCACAGCAACGGCAACTCGAAACTCAAGTCGAACTACAGCAACCACAGCAGCAACCAAAGGTGCCCGAAGTACAACCACCAGCGCCGATCGAGGAGAGTCCAGCAGTTGCCGTCGCAACGGCATTCCTCAACAGTGTTGCAGAAGCCTCCATACCAGAGCCGACTGTGGAAAGAACTCCCGACCGAACGCCAAGCGCCAAGAGTACACCCTCGCATCATGCCGGCAAAAAATCGCCTTCCAAGCCCACTCGAACGTCGGCACGAGTAACCTCGTTACAAGGCAAGTCACCTGGCAAATCACCACGACAATTACAACAGGAGACCACAAAGCCTAGCACGAGTAGTCGAGGTCGGGGGAGAGGTTCGAAATCCAGTCAACACGCGAATTACAATAGAGGACGTGGCCGAGGACGAGGTCGGGGACGAGGAAAGACTCCGCATCACAACAGCTCGATGCACAGCGACGACTCCATCCAGCACAAGCTTGTGGGTACGGTGTACGACTTTGATTCGGATGAAGACTCGCCTAGTGAGACGAACATTGCCGATCTACGAACAATGCGCGAGCGTAAGAAGTCAATCGAAATGTCGGCGGCAATCGGTAGTGAACGTCGCGATAGCTTCGCTGGCTTGACCAACGAATCTCTTGCTTCTCGGCTCTCCAGTCCTTCGGAACAACCAGCATTACATGGTAAGAGCTTCGCTGAGAACAGGAGGTTAGCGATGAGTTCACCGTCGATGCCGGGTGACGATTCGACGATGGGTGCTGAATCCGAGACCGGAGTTCCTTGTCACAGTTTCAACGATCCCGTCATGCCTCTATTACCTGGCCCCGTGGATATGCGCACTTACAACTCCGGAATTGATACTCAGAGCTCCTCGTTGCATGGTCAAGCTTATGGCAATCATCTGCTGGGTTCGTTTGCCGGCGTTGCCACCGAGCACTCTTTGCCTGATATGGAGGAAGAGTTGGACAAAGAATTGCATTCGGATTTGATATCCAAGCAACCTGGCGAATTAGCTCAAAGCAAACTTTTGCCTTCCATCGATCCTACCTCGGCTGCGCTTGCCGGCGATTCCAGTAAGTTCTCACCCATCGACTCGCGAAATCAACTCAAGGTGAAAATAAAGGGACCGTTCCTTGACGCCAATTACACCTCGAGTTCGAATATACCTCTGACGCAGCAGGTCAATCCTATCATGGCACCAACTGCCAACAGTGTCCCAGTTGTAGGCTCTGGCACCTCGAATTTACGGCGAATGAGGAAAAAGGAATTGTTGCGTCAGTACTGCTCTCAGGATATGAATATGGACGAGGGACCGGGTGGCAATATTACTTCTGCGCCTGTTGTTTTACCACAACTCAACCGTACCGTCATTACTATTCCTAAAGCCGTAGCCTCGATGACGAGCATACCAACGCGAGAAGATTATAAAGCCGTCGTCGATGCGAATATGGATAAAAAGCGTCGAAAAGAACGTGCTAGCATTGGCAATATCAGTAGTTTCCTCGATAATTCAAATGATTTTGATGATGAACAACAGCAGCAACAACAGCAGATGCCAGAAAGGCGGCGATCATCGAGTGGCGTTGCTTCTGGCTCCGAACGTAGGAGACCAAGGCAACCACGACCCTCGACGCAAACAACAGCAACTGCAGCCGCTCAGGGTCAACCGCCTAAACTCAAAATCAAAATCAGCAGTGTTCCTGGTCAAGAGGAGACGTCGACCGTCAGCCATCAGAACGAGGATCGTAGTAGTATCAGGCCTCCGAAAAAACGTCTCAGTAGTATTCCAAATACGACCAGCATGGAAGAGCTAAGGCGAGAAAGTATGAAATACCGAAAGAAGATTATGGAAACTTTTGATAACAGTCCAGAAAAGGCAGGCAAAATAAAAAGGGATAAGAAAGACAAAAATGGCAAGCGAAAAAAGAAACAGAGCAGGGATAAGGAGCGTTTGATTGAGGTCCTTGCTGACGGCGTGGCGACACCACGGCTCATAATTCGACTGAACAAAAGCAGCTTGTCCAGTGAACCATCGGAGGGCTCGGTCAAGAGCGACGAGGCCGGGGACTCTACGGTGGCAGCAGCAGCAGCAGCGGCAGTGGGTACTGATGGCACGTCCAAAGACAGCAGCGAGTCGTTGAGGCCAGTCGCAAATTTCAACGAAGTGACTGGCAAATTCGAGGCTAGCGGTAGTACATCTCAGGAGCCCAAGCAGCAGCATGAGCAACCGTCGACGAGTGCCCTGAAAAACGTCAGCAGCGATAAGGTAACACCCATAAGGCTGAAATTGACCCGCTGTCAGGAGGGCTACGAGACCTTCCGGCCTGTGGATTCGAAGAACAAATCGGGGGCCGAAGATAAAAGTGACGCGAGGCAAGGATCAACGGCGGCGTCTTCCAGGGGAGGCGATAAACTTCCAGGTACGTCAACGACGCCGTTGACAGCGGCAAACTCAACGCCTAGCGCCACGAAGAGCGCGACGACGACGACGACGGCGACCGGTGCAACGTCTAGCACAACGGCGGCCTCAACGTCGACGACGACGACGACGACGACAGCGGGAACAACGTCCTCGACGACGCCGTCGACGCCAACTACGACGACGACAACGACGTCGCAGCACAGTTCGCCTGGTTGTCCGCCTGCGCCAATCCCACAAGGATGCCAAGTTAGGTGATAATTAATGATAACTGTATGATAAAAACAAGACAGGAGCACTAGTTAAATGTGTCCGTCTTAACATAGTTAATGACTACATTATTATTATTATTATTATTATTATTATGATTATTATGATTATTATTATTAATAATAAAAAAATATTATATATATGTATATATTATATATACATGTTTCGCGTGTATGTGTATATATATAATATTCATATATGTATGATATATATACTGTTGAGACGAAGAGACTCACTAGTTATAATATTAATGAAGATAAATGAAAAAAAAAAAACGTTGTAAGTGTGTAAGATAAATTATTCGATTAAACATAAGTGTATAAATGATCTGAGGGTGAAGTGAAATGTCACAAAGTGCCCAAAATTCACCAATACTATTAAAGCATGTGCATTTCAAAAGTGAAGAGTATAAGAGTGATGAAAGAGAGCGTGCAAATTAAAAAATAAAGATACCAATCGTCTTGCGGAGGCGTGTGCTATACTTGTCACTGAAGGTGTTGCTCGTTTTTTTAGTTGTAAATTGTTTTAGAACAATGCCTTTCAATGGGGATGAATTAATTTTTTTATTTTTAGAAATCGTATAGCTTTATATGGTTATTTATCATGATTTTTCAGATTATTTTTTATTTTAATTTTAAAAATAAAATTGATGATTTTATTTTTGAAATTTTTGCGGTAGACTGAAATTTAATTAAGACATGATTTTTACTCTTTTTTTTTTCTTTAGATATTTATAATTTAATGGTATTTTTTTACCATTTCTGTCATTCTTTTAATTTACATACATATTACTTTAAAAATTGTAAAGAATTCAACTAAAGTTGTTTTTTATAATAATCAAAAACAAATTTTAATGTACAGACATATGCACTTTATAAGTGTGTAAAATATATTTGAATAGTGTATTGCAATTACATGCATTTGAAAAAGATTTTCTCTCAAATACTCTTCTTAAACTTTAGTTAAATATTCAATTTATTTTGGACAAAAATAAAAATGATTTGTCTATTTTATGTGAAATGAATTAGTTAGTTATAATGCTAAAATTATTTCAAGATACTTCAAAGTTATCTTATTTATGTTATAAAAAATAATCGAAGGCAAATTTAAATCTATTTCTGAGCATGCAGAAAAAATATTTCATATTACAAATTATTCTCTTTTATTATTTGTAGGGAAGAGTTAAATAATTCAACACATAGAGAAAGATTCTTCATAAGCAAATGTATTCTGTGATATAAAAGTTAGAGATTTTTATTTTATTATTTCTTCTAATACTATCCAATGAGTTACTTTAGGTAAATTGACAAAAAATTGTATTGAATTCATTGTTTGATAACCTCCTCTTTTTATTGATAAAAAAGATGTAAAAACTTCCATTTATATTATAATGAATTTAATATTTATAATAAACTTCAATTTATCAAAAAGAATAGATTTAAATTTTTTTTTTTAACAATATTGTAAAAAAATTTTCAGATAAATCATTAAAAAATTTATAGTATCTTGATCTTTTTTTTTTCTTAAACTAAATTTTTATAGAAATTCATTTTGTTTGTAGAATGTTTACTGCTTTACGCTGGGTTCAATTGTATAACTACATACAGATCTATATAAAATTTTTAATAATTTTTATAAATACTTTTTTAAAAGAATTAGTAATTTATAAATAAAAATAAACTGAATTTTCAATGCGTTACTATTTATTTTATTTTTTTATGTGATATTTTTTTCACGTAATGAATCTTATGTAAATATATTGGTTCAATCAGATTTCAATCTTATTTAAATTTGAATTCATTAAGACCATATGAGAAATGCGATTTCTATTCTATACTTGGTAATAAATTAATATAAATTCAATAATAATATTATTAAAAAAGCAATTAAAATTGTAAGAAATTAGGCAAATTATAAAAAGTGACTAGAATAAACGAATAACACCTTGGCGAGTGTTACAACAGCAATTCAAAATATAGATATAAAAAAACTTTGTACAAATTCAACAAAATATAACACTTTTTAAGTCACCGCTTAAGACGTGATTTTTAAACACTTAGAGAGTAATAAATTTTAATAAAGTAATCACTATTTAAATACGTTTTCAAAAACAACTAAATATAAAGTGACATAATAATAATCATACAAAGGCAAAAGAATTGTAACGACATATTTGTATACAAAAAAGAAAAAAAAGTAAACATACAAGTCGATCGGTCTTGAATTTTTTACTGCACTTAATTTTTCACTACCTTATCGCGTTTATTATACAGAAAACAGTCCGCAAATTTGTAAAATTATATAAGAAAAGAAAGAAAGAAAACTAAAAGTAAACAGAACTAAGGGAAGGAAAGTAAAAAATCAACAATTGTAATATAAAAAAAAAATATCGTTGATTTTATTAATAAATTATTTAAGGATAATATGCGAGAATTTATCTGGCTTCTACTACTCTTGATTGATATACAAATTATAGGACACGTATTTTGTAAAGAAGCACTGAATGAATATCGATCATTTTTATCACTTTTTTACTTCTATAAATACAGCTCAATTAGCCGCTAAAAAAAAAAGAATTTATTAATGTTAAATGTTATTCTTTCAATGGCGAAGTAAAATACGTTTTTAGAATGGTAATAAAAAAAACTAAGGAACTTCCTTCGCGTATTTTCGCGATAAATCCTTTATCTATATCCAATATATTTATTTAAGTTAATTAATATCAGAAAATTATATGTATTCAGCGGAAAAAAAAAATAGAAAAAAAATATTGTGCTGCAATTTACAAAAAGTTATATACAATCAATCGGACTGGAAATTGACTTTATTGTAAAATTGCAAATTAGAAATTCATCGATATCATGGAACTTTTGTGCCATTACTTACCAGTGTCTCTTGTGAGTATATACGTAAACATTTCATCTCATTAATCACAAAACAAAACTATGAAAGTTTATTGGTTGAGAGATCCATGATTTTTCGATATATATAATTTTAGTCTAATCCAAAGCTGATGATTGTATATGTAAATGGTGATTAGTTAGTAAATCTTGTATAAAGGAACCCAGTTTAGGCTTGATATCATTATTAAATATTCCAAGATAGTCTAAATAAGAAAACGAAAAGAAAAAGTTGATAGCAAATTAATAATTATAATTAAATTAAATTAAATCAATCAGTTTTTACTCCGAACAAAATGTTAAATCTTTTGTCTAAATCAAAAATTCTGTCATCGATTTTTTATTTAAAATTATATTTTATGTTGTATGTTTATTATTGAGTACATTAATTTGATAAGTAATTTTATTATATGTTATTACCAATCAAGATTTTTTTTTTCAACGTAATTTTTAATTGAATTGAAGTAAAGCTGTGTGAAAAATATACGTGACATTATTAAACTGGGAAAACAAGATTTATAAGCGTAAAATATAATGATAGAAATTAAACGCCAAGTTGATCAATTGTACATAGAATATAATGTTTTTTGTTGACTTTATCATTATTAGCGAATTCGTACTGATAAAGAAAGTTAATTCAAAATATAAATTTTTATTATAAACATGATTACTTAGGCAGCGTTTCCAATGAGGCGCAGATAAGTCGCGTATTTGTGAATCAGCATTCTTCAAAAATACGTGCATGTTTATCTTCCAGAATTGCGGACTTTTTTCTACGATTGGTTGTATAAAACAAATGCGATCAAAATGTGAGCAAGTTTCCCCGCAAGATACTTGCAAAAAATGCGTCTTCTTCCATAAGTAAATTTTACGTTCTGTTTATTATTTATCATTTGGTGCGGATTTTTCTTGTATAAAAACAATCATGCAAGTGAAAATAGCGAGTCGTGAAAAATATTGTTTTTGTTTCGTTGTTTTTTTTTTGTGTTGTAAAAAAATACTGCGTTTTGAACAATAATTTTTGGGTATGACTGTGAAAGAGTGTTTTGTACTCCGGTGTAAATTGAAATTAAGTTCTTTTTTCCATTTCAGTTATAATTTTATTAATAATTTTCTGCTTTCGCATGCAAAAACGTCAAATCTTTTTTCTTTTAATTTTTTGTAATAAAATTCATATCCTTACTTTATAATATTTAATGAACATATCACTTCAGTTAATTATGTACGAAATTAGATTTTTTTTACTTTAATGTCAACTAAGCTCAAAGTTTTATCAAATTTTTCAATTCGCGTAAACTATGTTTTCTAAATTACGATCAAAATGGATTTTTTAGCTAAACATACGAAGCGTTTAAAAAATTGATGAGTCAGTGTTTAACAATTTTAATAAATATTATATTTTATTTAAAAAAATTTCAATAGATTAATACAAGCAAAAACATTTTTGTAATTAACTTTAAGCTTTCAAGCGATGCAATAATAGTACCGTGTGCGTGCGACGATAGATTTAAAAACAAGATTTTTTACTTTGTTACTAATTTATCCAGAGATATCGGTTTAATAGCTAAAATATAACTTGTAATGAAAGAATCATTAAATAGTTACATTTCATCTGCTACCCTCATATTTCTCATAATTATTTTTCTATGCAAATATTTTGTTTCTTAATAATAATTAAAAAAAAAACCTTTCTCGTTACTTAGTCGTAAAAATTATGTAATTTCTATCAATTTCCTCTGGCTCATACTACATACCTTGCATTAATTATTATTTCTATATATTTTTATTATATAATGTGTATTATTATATCATTGCGTATTGTACATTGTCGGTGATAAGAAATGTTCTAAGAGCCTATATATTGTACAGATTCGAATAAATATACATGTTTAGTTAGTTTTAAATATTGTTTTTTTCTTACTGAACAGGCAAGCGGACGCCGCTAGTAATAAAGATTACAAAAAAAAACAACATGATAATAAATTTAACATTATACATATAAATATATACATAGTTTTATTATAAACACAAGATGATTAATGATATTTAGTATTGTATATAGTGTAAAACAAAAGCTGGTCTTGTAAGATAAAAGTAAGGTGTTTTAATGTGCACATAGCCGCGTCATTGTCAATAATCATATTATTACGATTAATAATAATTACAGTTTTTTAAAAATTTTCTTGTTTCTTTCTATGCAACAAACCTGTTTTATTTCTAATATAAGATTTATGTAAATAAAATGAAACCATTATATTTATTATTTGTTTCTATAGAAAATCTTTATTATATTTTTATTTACTGTACAAGTCTAAACAAATGCATTTAATTACATTATAAGAGTATTTACAAAATAGATTTATCACAACAATTAATAGTTCAAAAAATTAAAATGTTTTACTAATGTAAATGAGTTCTATCATTTTACATGAGGTAATTTATTTATAGAAAAAATATATGCTCTTACAAAAAGTTTATTGATAAAAAATACCATCAGAATTGAAAAGTATTGGGAAGTTTTAAATGGCATACTACTAAAATTATTAATATATGGATTACAGTTACATAATTTTTGGTAGTATGGCTAGATATTATTGTAGTAGAGTACTTTCAGTCATTGTGGAATGCTAATAAAATGCAATAATTACTGGCAACATTTCATGACTAGAATTTACATGTAAAAACTTTTTGTATGTATTGAAACCCATAGTAAGAAGTAAATTAAAAATATTATTTAGTATTGAAACATATTTAAAAAATTATTTGCACGTAATTAACATAGTAGTACATTAATTCTTCATTGTACTAACTATAAATTATTTTTCTATAAATTGGTTTACATTCAATTTATTTTTTATAAACGAACAGCACAATTTTTTAAAGTGATAAATTTTAATATAAATGTGTTCATACTTGTACTGTTGTATCACGATACTTTTTTATCATGATTTATTAATTTGAGTATTCCAGTTAGTTTTATTTCTCAGTATTAAACCAAAATAAATTTTTAAATAATCATTTAAATTTGAAGATAATTATTTTTTAATTTTATCTAAATCAATGAATGATCATCTACTTTAATATCATATAAATTGATTTTGTTTTTAAAGTTATTTGAATATTTTTATGATGAAAATATCATTCAAATGGAAATAATTATATATAATTATATAAATTAAAAAATTGCAATATCTAAGAGGATAGTCCTCTATGTTTCCGTTTCATTCTGGCATATGGACCAATATCTGGATCCATAATGAAGTCGTATATAACTGAAGTCCAAGAATTGTGCTGTGGTAGATTATCATAAAATTCTGATGCGATTCTTTTGACCTAAAAATAAATTTCATAATGAATAAATGCTAAGTATAATTTTAAAAAAAACAATTAAAATTTCAATTTACTTCAGGAAGTCTTGAACCAGGAACTGCTGGAAAATCATGATGTTCGTTATGATATCCAACATTGAATGTTATAAAATTTAAGGGTCCGTAATAGCTATATGTTTCATATCCTTTTTTATACATGTAATGCTCAGATATAAAATGACCAGCAACAGGATGAAGTCCCATAGCCATGAGAGCACCAACCATAAAGTAAACTAAAACCTTTCCACCTATAATCAAACCAAATTTGAATATAATAGGAAAAAATTTGAATGATAAAAACTAAAAATTAAAAATGATATATTAAGTACATTATGAAGAGGATATAAAAAAGTTATTAATTATATTTACCAAGGTAATACCATACTAATCCATCAAAAGTTAATTGAATAACTAAATTGTAAAATTCCAATGGTGTTGGTGGCTTAGGATTGGCAAGAAACGGCCGGAAAGAGTAAAAAAATGGTTGTAGAATAACCCAACAAAATTTTCCAAAAGTATTACAAAATAATTTTGCTTCTACAAGTGTTGGTATATCTGTATCTAATTTTTCATCTCCTTGATACTAAAATAATAAAAATAATTTTTTTTTATAATTTTTTTTAAATAAAATAAAATAAATTAAGTGTTTATATTTACCCTATGATGTTCAAGATGGTATTTTTTAAAACTTATTGACATTGGAATACCAATAGGCAAGTTAGCAAAGAATCCAAATAATTTATTTGCCATAGGCCTGGAATGACCAAAGGCAAGATTGTGTGATATTTCATGAACAGCTGAAAATAAAAAAGAAAAATCATTTAATAAATAATAAACACTTGAATAATTTAAGAATATAAATTAGGAAGTTCATATTCTTAATTCAATAATCAATATATTTAAGTACCAGTATTTCACTGCCAATTTTAAAATGAAAAAAAAATTAAAACAAAAATCTACATACCTAACATGAGAGAATGATTAATAACTCCACCAAAGCAATAAGCCAGCAATAAAAGAACTGGATAACTCAAATCTTTAACTATAAACATCGAGGCGAATTGTATGAGAACCATACCAGTAACAATCCACTTAAATTGCGGATCATAGCCAAAAAGTTTTTTAATCTCTGGATATTTTTCTGAAAAAAAAAAAAAAAAAATTATACAACATATTCATCAACATGACACAACATTATTTAAACAAATTTTATTTGCACTCAAAACAATACTTATACATACTCAATATAATTTTACGTCGACTAGCGTGTGGCTCTTCGGTGTAGGTCCACTCAAAATCCGTCCTCGAGACGTGTTGGCCCATAATTTCAGACTTTCATTAATAATGTGTCAGGCTATTAAAAAAAAGCCTCGTATCTACAATCCACTAAAAAATCCGTGATTGATTTCGTCGTATACTATACCTACAGCAGCAGTAAGCAGATAACCGGTAAAAAAAACTGCTCCGGAGTCAAGAGCTGCACTAAAGCGCGCGCTTATAATACACGGGAAAAAGAGTATAATATTTTATATATATATGACGTTTATACCGTGTGTGTGACGTGACCTCGACTGAGGTCGCGCATGGAGACTGCGGGTGTTTATAACTGAACTGTATTATACACTCCCCCAACCAACGCTATATATTTTGTGTGTTTGTATATGTATTGGAGTGTGTAGGTGTACATATACCTGCAGCTCAGCTCTCGACTCTCGAGACTCGACTCCAGTTTTCATGACTATATTATCTGGAAATGTGCTTGAGATTCATAAAAAGGTGTACACTTAAAAATGCGCCTGCGCTGGTTGAAAAAAAAAATCAGACAGAAATTTTGTTCGATAATGTTAGATTAGACGACAATAAAAATTTTGATACGAGTTTTTTTCTTTTTTTTTTTAAATAAAAATTTAAAATTATTTACAAGATTTTTTTTTTAAGTCATTTTGATAATTTTAATTAATGTCAAGAATAAAATAAATATAAATTTTTGTAAAATACATTAATAATATGTAAATAATTATCGTTTGCTCCGAAAAATAAAAATCGGAGCAATGAATAATATACGATAGCCTTTTAATCAGAAGTATACATATAATTTATCAAATTTCTTATAGAATAATTTATAATTTTATACTTTTATTCAAATTAAAATTTCTGGCGTTTATCATTAGTAAAATCAACAAACAAGTATGAAGATTACATGTACTTAACAAGCAAATAAAATAAAAAAAAAGAAAATAAATAAAATAATGATTACGTCAAATTATGTTATTAACTTAATCGGTCAATCACCTATGCATTAATACATATATTCAATGCCTACAACTCAGAGGTAACGGTTTTAAATATCATAATGAGTTGAGCGTCGAATATCAACTATATAATTTAGCAGACATTATACACACAGACAATCACAAACATCATAAATGCATTACACACGTGAGAGGCAGCCGACGTGAGTGAGTGTACAAGAGATAGAAAGAGAAAGAGAGATACTTTAGACGCTCTCTCAACGTAAAAGATATAAGCTCGCGATAGTAGAAATAAAAAATTAATAATTATAATGGTTGATGAAGCGACGAAGAAGACTCTCAGCAACATACCATTGCTAAAAACGAAGGCGGGCCCTAGGGATACAGATGTTTGGAGTCAAAGGCTGAAAGAGGAGTATCTGTCGTTGATAAAGGTGAGCAGACTTGGCTTGTTCTGTAGGCAACATATGGTAGATGTTTACCTATGTTTTCTAACCTTTTTTTCTTCATCTAATACTTTTTATTTGTTGATTTATTTGATTATCTGATTTATGATGATAAATTTTTAAAAATTGGAACAATAATTTATTGAAATATTATTGTTTGTTTTTTATTTTATTTTGTTAGTTGCTTGAGATTTTCGTTTTAATTAAGTTTGTGGTTAAATAAATAATTAATTATTATGATTTTTATTTGCAGTATGTAGAAAATAACAAAAAGGCTGATAACGATTGGTTTCGTCTACAGTCTAATGAGCAAGGAACTAAATGGTTTGGCAAATGCTGGTACATACACAATCTTTTGAAATATGAATTCGATATTGAATTTGATGTAAGAACAACTGATTTGAATTTTTTTAAATAATTGTTTTAAAATATATAATTGAAATTTAATCAGTTATTATAAATCTTTATAGATTCCAGTAACGTATCCAACAACAGCACCAGAAATAGCACTGCCTGAACTTGATGGGAAAACTGCTAAGATGTACAGAGGTGGTAAAATTTGTTTGACAGATCATTTCAAACCTTTATGGGCAAGGAATGTACCTAAATTTGGTATTGGTCATGCAATGGCACTAGGAGTAAGTAATTTAGTTTTATTATTTTATTAAAAAAAAAAACTATTTTCAACTACTTTGTTTTATATTTAAATATGTTTAATTATGAAAACTAAAATCACTAATGTAATATATATTTTTTAGCTTGGTCCATGGTTGGCTGTAGAAATTCCAGAACTGATTGAAAGAGGTGTTGTAAAACATAAGGATAATGTTTAAGATGATTCTACTGAACTTTTGTTATTAAATGATGTAAATAATTTTTTGCAATATTGATAAACATTTAAAAAATCTACTTTATTTATGATAAAACATTAAAAATATATGATTTATCAGAGTTAAATAAATTATATTCAATATTTTGTACATTATTTACATTTTGTTATTTTACATTTTTTAAAACTTACTTATCTTTATCAGTAAGCTTCACTTTTGTTTTTTCTTTGACAATCTCATCAATCCTGTAAATATCTTTCAAAGATACTTCACCTGATCCTCGTGCAATAGGTTTTGGTTGGGATTCATGTGGCTTCCAGCCTACCATATAAATAATTTGAAAAGTAGCTGGAACATACCGACTTTTATCTTCCTCTTTAACTTTTCCATAAAGTTCATCATAAATTGCAGATGCAGCAAATAAGGTATCTCGTTTTAAATGTAATTTTCGATTTCTTGCAGCATTACTCTCTCCCATTCCTTATCAAACAAAATATTTGATATAATTTTTTTGATTGTTGAAATATAAATTAATAATATAAATATACCTTTTAAATCCCACATTAACTCAAACATAGTGGGATATCCAATAACAATTTCATCAGTGTCTATTGTTAACATTGTAAAGCCTGCTCGTGTCAACAGACCTCCAATATCTCTAATTTCAGTAAATGGTGAAATGTGTGGTGCTACTCCTCCATCTCGTTCCATCTCTGCCAATTGCAAAGATCCTCTATAAAAAATTTATTTAAATTATTGTCAATGGTTTCAAATAATAAATTTTTTATATTCTTTAAATTTTGTTGACTGACCTCAATTCATAAAGAGTTTCACCTCCAAATACTGCAGCCATGAACACTCCATCATTTTTAAGACCTTTTATTATATTATTTAAACAATTAGGAAGATCATTTACCCAATGTAAACTTAAACAGCTAATAACAAAATCAACACTGTCTGGTTCCAAAGAAAATTCTTCTTCATCTAAGACCTTCTTTATCACCTTAACACCTTCAGTAGTTTGAGCCTGTTCTAACCAGCTTGGACTTAAATCAGATAAAATGAGTTCGTCAACAGACTCTTTGAGTATATTTTTGGAAACATGACCACGTCCACAGCCTAGATCTAAGATCCTGTTAAATTTTCTTTTGACATCAAATATTCTATCAGAAAGTCTATATCCAACTTCATCTTTAATGTAATCGTACAGGTCTACATCAGACGCTTTAGCAGCTCTTTCTCTTTGCAAAAATTTAGCATTTCTATCAAAAACATTCATAACGCTGTGAGGTGGCAAAGCAAACCTTGTGTTTGATGTTGAAATTTGACATTTTGCTATTTCGTAGTATGACAACTTGTTTTGAAATACTAAAAGCTCTAAAAAATTTATTTACAGGTTAGTTATTGTAAAACAAACATTTATTTTATTAAACTTACGTCGCTGCAACCGTTGAATTCTCAGTATCATAATTAAAATTTGTAGTTGAGTTTTTAAAGTTCATGCATCAATGTCAGTCGTAATCCTATATTAAAAAAATGATGGATAGGATCTGTCCTCGATCTACGTCTGCGACCGTCTTACAACCCAACATAAGGCAAATTTGTACAGGCGCTTATGGAGTATTATTGAATTTCGATTTAATTTCTAAATAATCGGTAAAATGTAGGTTAACCGCTAATATAAGTTGTAGGTATAGTTATTAGGCTTCAAATAAAAAATATTTGAGACAAAAATATTTATTAGTTTTGGTTTAATTAAAGTTTAAAAGTTGAGAAATTGGTGTGAAATACATACGGAGTATAGGAATCACAACATAAGGCCAAATGACTTAGAAGACGTCAAAACAAGTCACATAACCAACTTTGTGTCCCCACTTCGTGATCTTATTGGTTCTGATTATAACCTAATGTGTAGTGTGATTGGTGTACAAGAACCACGTGGTTTTATCCTGGCAAAGTTTAAAAAGTACTAGAAGAAAGAGAGATAGAGAGAAAATCCTTCAAGAGAGGAAGAGAGGAATGATTAACTTATATCATTATGATTTTATAATTAGTATTTTACATCCTATACTAAAAAAATGATGGATAGGATCCCGAACAGAAAAGATTCGGGGCAGCCACGGCTGCACTGATGGCCCAAAGGTGGCAGCCATCGGTGGGCCACGCCAGGATCGTGAGTCATGGATTCAGATCAATTCATCAGAAATTTGGAGCACTTTGCTTGTCAGAATTCGTTATATACTCATCCAAAGAAACCACTAATTCAACGGGCATCAGACTATTACCGCATTGGATTACAACGTTACGAACTTTGCCTTTATGTTCAGGCATACTGCGAAAATGTTCTTACTATGTAGGAACTGTACAAAAAGAAGATGAAGAGTTAGTAAAAGAATATTTCTCAAGAACAAGAGTAAGATTGAACATTTTTTTTCTTTATTGCTGTATATAAAAACAATTTTATTATATTAATTTAATTTCATTTACCATTTAGTGTGAAGAAATGGACAAAATTTTGAAAGAGATATCTATAGCTATAAAAAACAATTTTGAAAAAATTAAGGTGACTCCAATTTTTAGCCAGTATGAAACTTTGGTAAGATATTTTTAAAAAGCTAATTTTAATAAATTACAAAAAATTTCAAATTATTATAGATAAATATATTTAATTACTTTGTTTAGGATATGTATAAGGAAACAATTTTGGGCCATATAGGTCACAGAATTAAAATGAGTCATGAAAATTTTTTAAAAATAGTCGAATATCCTTCTGCATTATGGAGGGATTCTGAATTAATAAACACTAATAGGTATATAAAAATTATTTTAATGGTCGTTATAAATATTATTTATCCTGATTAATAATATTTAAAATTATTTATAGTAAAGATGAAGACTCAAGATCTGTAGATGTTCGTCAAGAGGTTTGTGAGGATGATGATTGCAATCCCAATGTTGAAATGGAGTCAGAAGACTTTAATGTAAGTATAGTGTAAAAAAATTTAGTAAAATGACTAAAATCATTAAAAAACATAATCGAAGAAGACGACAATTTAAGGGCAATTGGACTCCAATAATCCGAAATTTATTAAAGAAACAAATAATAAACTGTGAACACTGGTTCAAATTTAAAGATCATTTCATCAGGATGGATAAAAAAAAAAGGATTAATTCACGGTATGTTTTTTGTTTTGTTAATTTATAATTATTGTAAAAATATATATATATATATATTCATTTTTATTTTAGGTAAATGTTCCAAGTGTAGTACCGGTCTAAAGATAATTATGAAAAAATCAAGTGGCTTAATACATTTTTCTACGGATGTTGATGTCAGATGTAAAAATTAGAATTAGGGTAAGTGTACACAATACATTAATATTTAATTTCTAAAAGTCAATTGTACTGTAATATAAAATTTAAAACTGGAAAAAAAGCAAAATATTAATCTTGAATAATATACACAAAAGACCATCACCGGAGGTACCATTGAGTTTACGTGTACGTAGGGCTCTAGATCAACCACCAGAGTTAGGTGATAAGTCACAACCTACTATGGTACGCAGTAGTCTTGATGTTGCCACATCAAATACAGTTGTGGAATTCCTCACTGGGATGGGATTCAATCTCGACTTTGAGTACATTATTAGAGGCTTCATGTTTCTCAAAGGTCGCATGAAGATTACGGTGTCCAAGATTTTTAAGATGAAACAAGGTAAATTGCCAGATGGAGTCAAGCCTATATCTCAAAGTTATCTGGTTGAATTGAGTGTACTTGCACCTAGTGGACAGAATGCTATCGCAGAAGAAATCAAAAACTTTGCAGAGCAACTTAAACCACTAGTGCAGCTCGAAAAGGTTAACTATGGCAGACAACCCTAATTGTACAGACTCTTTTTGTGAATAATAATAATTGTGGATGTGTAACTGTTTTTGCACTAAATGACATGCCTAATTTTTTACATCCAACTGGTTAATGATCTGTTACCGGATTTTATATGCATATTGTCTTGATTGTAATTAAATTATTTCAGTGGGGGCAGACACTTCTATTGAAGATGCTTTAATATTGGAAGATGTTATAAAGCCTCTAGACGAAAATCAGCCAGTCTCCTTCCAAACCAAAATATTGAGTAAATCTAGTTAAATTCAAGAAATATATTTTTGATAGATTAAATGTAAATTAATAATTAATTTTTCAATAATTACCAAATAAAAATAATACCACAATAATCATAACGTTATCTTAACGGACTCTAATTGTGCATTTTCCAAAATAACAATAAGTCGTTTATCTTGTTTAACAATGTGTGCTGTGTGCAAATGTTTTGGAGCTGGATCAAACTCTGTCTCATCATTATCATCAACAATTCTTCTTTTCTTTCCACCTCGGCCCATATTTATTGAAAAAAGTCACAGAAAAAAGTCCTCGTTAACGTATAAAATAAACTTTTTGTTTGAACAAATTTAGATCCGCAGAACAAACACGTGGGTAAGTTCAGCAGTCGAGCAGTCATCAGTCTGCAATAAGTGGCGCTGTATATGCACAGTCTGCACTCTGCACTCTTGAGGTTGAGGTTATAAGCTTTTTTTTATTTTTGTAAACAGTGGTACAGTTTTTAGAATTTTCTCATGTTGTTCTTTTAATTAAAAAAACATGGAAGTTGATAACAATGAGCAGGAAGTGAGTAGCAACGATGTCGATTCTGAAAAGAATGAAAAAATTTCAGAAACACTGGAGTCTAGTTCAGATCTTGAATTAGATACAAAACAGTCTACTGAAAGTTCTACTGAACAAGAACAGAGTTTCAATGAGACAACAAATGAAAATAAAAATGGTAAATTATATAAAATACTATTCTTTTTTAAATTATTAAGTTTCATTTTAAATAATGTTAATATATCTATTTCAGATGAAGAACAAAATACAGAAATTGTGAAGACACCAAGTAATGATTCTCAAATTACTTTTAAAAAGCCTGTCTTGATTATTGGACCACGAAGAGGTCAACCTTCAAAGTTGAGAACTCTAGCACCAGATTCTGTACCTAAAGTATTTGTTGATTCTGAACAACAAATTAACGATGCTCAAAGGAGTGAACTTTTGAAACTTAAATCAGAAAAATTAAAACTAACATTGAAGCCAATAAAGGATAATAAAATAACACTTGGTTATATGGAACCTTCATGGAGTGGCACACCAGAAGGTATTTACAAATTAGAAGTTTTAAAATCAGGTGTAATTTTAGAAACAATAGATTTATCTTCAAAGAATTATCATGTTATTGGACGACTACCATCTTGTGATATTTCTATGGCACATCCAACCATATCAAGGTTTCATGCTATTATACAATACAGAGCTGTTAGTGATGAACAAAATGAAAAAGGGATGTACATTTATGACTTGGGAAGTACCCATGGAAC